>AWOL01S0012066.1:64091-93854 GCA_000715115.1 Nicotiana otophora | reverse complement strand
GGGGGGGGGGAGCTGCCACATAATGCAATTTTAATCCTCATCCAATATATCCCTAATTAATTAGGTAATATCCCATTACCCAATAATTAACCAATTACCCACATAATTAAAAATTATCTCAAATTACTTAAAATACTACTCAGTTTTAACACACTGTGTACACCTTACTATTATGGTCATGTGGTACCTTGTATAGCACTAGTCCATAAATACCGGGTATTTTAGCTCGGGCGGTATTTTATCCCAAAATGTCAAACTTTGACGAAAATTCATTTCTTCGATTTGCTTACTCTCTCACCTTCACGAATTTACTTATCCCTTATTTGAAAGAGCCTAATACTTATAATCCCAAAATAATGTCATTCCTGAGCTTACGTCGATTAACTTACGACGAAACTTCAACATACGAAAATACGGGATGTAACATCTCATTTCCAAGCTTCCATCAATTTACTTATGACGTACTTTCACGTACGAAAACATGGGGTGTAACATTATTCCCCCTTTTGGAACATTCGTCTTCAAATGTTGATTGATGCACTTATCATTATCATAATCTATAGCTCTTGCGAATACTTTAGTACTCCTCTTGCCATTTGGGCAACTGTGCTGTCAATGAATCCCAAAGGCTAGGGCATTCCCCCCTTTTGGCCTCTTTCTCACTCCACGACTCGTGGTCGGAATCCTCCCAATCTTGTAACTGTTGCTACCTTCTATCATGTATCCTGTACGACTCTCAATTTGTAAGTGCGCCTATGCGACTCTTCTCTCCTTTTGTTTCCTCCAACGTTTAGCCAATCTTTAGGCTTCACTTTGTGTTCATTTATAAAATTATGTCAAGTTGTCCCTCTGGGCGTCATTAGCTTTACTTCATCTAAGTAGACCATACTATACCATAATTTTTACTTCAATTTATCGTTACTGAGGTCTGCTACCAAACTCCAGGTTACTCTCGTTGCTTATCCTATATGCATAAAGCTAAGTCTTTTAATGCTTCTTCATTACTGTTCATCTTAAGACTGGAGTGCACCAACATCTTTCGCTGAGCTGATCGCCTACTTGGAGGACTCTCGACCTGTCTATCAAGACCTGCGTGCATGAAACGCAGCGTCCCCAGGTAAAAAGGATGTCTGTAGAAATAATGTACTGAGTATGTAAGGCAATATACTGAAAGCTGAAACTGAACTGATAATATAATAACTGAAAGTAACTGGGATTCAAAGATAATCTGAAGATATACGCACCTGCTGATACTGACTCAAACTTTCTCAATATAGTAAGTACAATAGACATTCGGCCCTATAAGGCTCGGTATATATATAACTGCTCTGCTGTAGTTGGCTCGCTCATAGGTGCTCGGCCATACTAGGCTCTGTATCTCGGCCAACTGGGTTCGCACATAGGCGCTCGGCCACAACAGGCTCGGTATATAACTTACCGTCTGATCAGAGATTGCCCAATAGGGGCCTGCCCATCGATTATAGCTCGATGGTAGTGAAAATACTATAATACTGTATATATAGGCTCTCTACTCTCTTGACTGGAAGAAGACAATACTCAATTAAATGTGAAGTCCCGATAAGGAGAATACTGCAATTTATGAGACTAGGATAATGTATATAATTTCGGGAGTATGAACTTCTCTTTATGCTTCGTTATCAAACACATGTAATTATGAGATCATGCCAAAAATGAAGGAAGGGCTTAGCCTTAACATACCCGGAGTAGGGAAAATTCCGTATGGTATTCTTCGAAAAGGTTGCACCGTACTCCCTTAGAATCGCAAAATCTCACGTTGCTAAGGTGCTAGGAAATCCCGTTGGAATTTTTATTTCAAGAAATCTTGTTGAAATATCGTTGGTTTGAGGTTGCTAACGCTGGAATCCTTGTAGGAATTAGTTGAAGATGTTATGAATTCTCTTTATATATTTGTAACGTCTGTTTTGTAATCTTTGCAATAGGAAAATATTATAATATTAATTACTTGAATATCTAAAGTTCAAATGAAGCCAAAATGCTAATTTTTTATGTCTTTACACGTAGAGGGATGCCGTGTCTTGTATTTAACACTTTAGCTTGGCACCTTTCAACTAGATCTATGAGTCACTTAATTTGAAGGGGGGGAGGGGCTGCCACATAATGCAATTTTAATCCTCATCCAATATATCCCTAATTAATTAGGTAATATCGCATTACCCAATAATTAACCAATTACCCACATAATTAAGAATTATCTCAAATTACTTAAAATACTACTCAGTTTTAACACACTATGTACACCTTACTATTATGGTCATGTGGTACCTTGTATAGCACTAGTCCATAAATACCGGGTATTTTAGCTCGGGCGGTATTTTATCCCAAAATGTCAAACTTTGACAAAAAAATTATTTCTTCGATTTGCTTACTCTCACACCTTCACGAATTTACTTATCCCTTATTTGAAAGAGCCTAATACTTATAATCCCAAAATAATGTCATTCCCGAGCTTACGTCGATTAACTTACGACGAAACTTCAACATACGAAAATACGGGATGTAACATCTCATTTCCAAGCTTCCATCAATTTACTTATAACGTACTTTCACGTACGAAAACATGGGGTGTAACATTATTCCCCCTTTTGGAACATTCGTCCTCAAATGTTGATTGATGCACTTATCATTATTATAATCTATAGCTCTTGCGAATACTTTAGTACTCCTCTTGTCATTTGGGCAACTGTGCTGTCAATGAATCCCAAAGGCTAGGGCATTCCCCCCTTTTGGCCTCTTTCTCACACCACGACTCGTGGTCGGAATCCTCCCAATCTTGTAACTGTTGCTACCTTCTATCATGTAGCCTGTACGACTCTCAATTTGTAAGTGCGCCTATGCGACTCTTCTCTCCTTTTGTTTCCTCCAACGTTTAGCCAATCTTTAGGCTTCACTTTGTGTTCATTTATAAAATTATGTCAAGTTGTCCCTCTGGGCGTCATTAGCTTTACTTCATCTAAGTAGGCCATACTATACCATAATGTTTACTTCAATTTATCGTTACTGAGGTCTGCTACCAAACTCCAGGTTACTCTCGTTGCTTATCCTATATGCATAAAGCTAAGTCTTTTAATGCTTCTTCATTACTGTTCATCTTAAGACTGATGGCCTAATCTCATCTCGTACCTTGTAGCTTTTACCCATGCATTGTTGAGTTACCTCAATGTTAATCTATAACCTTCCATTGATAACTTGAAACTTCTTATGTAATATATTGCCACCAGGGCTTACGCTGCATCATGGAATATTTGAAGTGATTTTCCTGATCCACCTGGGGGCGATACTATACTTTCATAACCATATTTCATGGGATCCCAATGTGATTTTCCTCACGTGAGTATTTTAATCCTATACAATTCATGAAATCATTACTCAATCGAAGGCCCAAATGTCATCTTTCATTTATCACAATTACACCCTCATTCTACTACCATGGAAGCATTCCATCTCTTCTAAATGCTACTAGTCTTAGACTCCTTTGAGTTCACTCGGGCTATACTGAGCTTTCTATAACTTAGAGAAATCATTAGCTCTCTTGTTTTCATGGGCTTAATCCTGAGGACTTATCCATTCTCGTCACCTTCTCACTCGCCCTTTCTTATCCTTACTCTTGCCTTCCTAAAACCTTGTCACTTTACCATACTTTAGCTTGCGACCTACACGTATCTATTTATACTACTCACAACCTTCCTTCAGCTTGCTTGCACCATAGATTTTCTCGTGTTATTCTGGAACATCAAGCGAGATATCACATCGTCTCTAACTCTTCTTTACTCTTTTAACTAGACCTTTCGATACATAGAAACCATAGGCCAAAAAATATGCCACTGACGATGCCGTTATCATTCCTGGATATTGAGTCTCAGCGCTTCTGACCTTCTATCTGAAGTGTGGACTATTCAGAACCTTATGCATTTGAGTTTCTCGTATGTTGTTCACCTTTACCTTACTTACCTTAAAATCTCGCCTCACATCTTCTATCTCTTTTATGACCTCCCTTCCACATAGGTATAATTCACATCCACGACTTGATACTTGCACCTCTGGTGCATACACAATTCGGTGGGAGCTTCATTCTGACTTCTTATGAGGCTGGTTCTTCTAACTGGCTTTCTCGTAGAGCTGTTATGGAATACGGTTGTTGTACTATCTCTCTTGTAGCTCTGATGTTAAGGGTGATTCTTTAATGTTTTCAATCACGATTTCTATAACTGGTTGATGTAACTTTTTAGTTTCCTCTTCCTTCTGATCAGCCTTTATGTAGCCTTAAGCTATCTTCCGATTTACGGTTCCTGGTATTAGTTATTACTTTAGCCTTTCATGGGAACTAAGGAATATCCATGATACAATCTTCTGACAATTCAACCCTTTGTCTATGCCCTAGGCTCAATTCCTTCTTTTAACTTATACCAGGGTCTTCTACGGCTGTATGAATGTCAATATATATGCTGCATGGATATCACTCCGAAGTCTTAAGTGCATAATCCCTTTTGCTCCTTATGAGCTTCCTTTAAACGTAAACTATTACTTTTCCTGGTCATTCTTTCCCTCTGTTGCGTGTATACTTGACTTATCTTAGTTCCCACGCATGCCAAAATTTTTGTTCAACTCACATGGTCTCGAATATTACTTTTGGTTTCATTTCCCGCTCATTAGCTCCAATAGGTGCCACTTTCTTATGGAGTGCATACAATGTTGTAGCGAGACTGCAATTATAAGACCATTTCTTCTTCAAGTTACTATACTTAGGTTGAAGCCTTCTTCCTTATTTTCTCAGCTAGTCTTTCGTTGTCGTACTTAGGGAGGACCCTCCGACTCTTGTAAAGCTGTGAGCTTATTACATCGTATACTTGACAGAATTTTTGGTGTTCTTCCTCACCTATAATTATCCGTACTTACTGATTTCCACGCACTTGTGCTTGTAGGGTTGCTCCTGGACTGAAGTTTTGACTGCCTTCCCAGTAAGACTATCTTTTATTTCCATAAAATTCATATGGTACCTTTAACTACCGTAACTCTTGTCTGAATATTTCCCAAGGGTCACGATGTCGTATCTGCGAGACTGAATTCCCCATGTTGCGGTTCACTATGTTTGTCTTGCACAATCTATTGATTTGTCTGTGTCCTCTTGTTTAGCCATAACTAGGCTCTTCCTGAATCAACTACTAACTACTTGGTGGTCCATTCTCATATCAATATTCCGCGTAATCTTTCTTGGGTTATTTCCTTTGTCTTAACTTACTTCTCGCACTGGTTCCTTATCTATCAATAACATCTCGGGTAGGAACCCTTACTTCTTCTCCTTGATGTCATGCTTGCATAATGTTCTAGAATCATAGCATATCCGTAGGAATTGAATGAGTGCAATCTCATCCCTTTCTCATTTTTTGTCGCATTCTTACTTTACCATTCCATAGTTACTAGAACCACTTAATTCTGACTTAATTCCACATCACACCATATTCCCCCCTTTAGGGGAGCACTAAGATTTAGTGCTACGATGATCTATGTATAGATGTTTTACCTTTTCATCTTTGGCATCTTTTCACATCATCGATGATCCTTCCTCGCCTCATGGTAATCCTTTTGTACCAAGGATAACGAAATTCCTCACTCGCGAGGGTGACACTTAGTGTAACCCGCACATACAGCCCCTTAATCTTAACTTTGCTCATGTTGCTTGCTTTAGGGAAGCGTCTTCTTGAATGACCTTTAAAGGGTATTCTTCTGTCCTCCATTTTATTATCGCCGAGACGCAATCTCTGAAATTCTCATGATACCGACTATTTCTCAGTCCCTAGTTCATGTTTAGTTTACCTTGTTCATCAGTCCATATTGATTTCTATTACTCTGGGTCTAACTTTTTCTTGTGGTAGTTGCGTTGGAGTCACAAACGTATTTCTCGAAATGAGGATATGACTTTATGGCCTATACTCTTTTGTTGTCTCAAGGCCTGTCACTTCTCGTGTTTTCCTTCACTTGATTACAGACTCTGTAATGCCGTCATCTTTTGATCTACCGTTGTCATCCATGTATCATATCTTAATCATAATGCTCCATTAACTCTTTTCTTATTTTTCGCTAACATTTATGTCTATCACTTTATTCTGAAAACTCGAATAAGACATTCTTTTGTTCTTAGCTCCCCTTTGATCCATCCAGTGGCTCTTTGGATTGCTTAACATTCTCGCTCTACTAGGGACACGAGCCATACTAAGGTAATATTTATCCCTTCCAGGCTTTCAGTGCCTATCTTCTGAATTTGTTTTTTGATCATGCTAGTATTCACATCTAATTGTAATATGATATAGTGCACCATCTGGGTGCTTCATAAGGAGATCTATTAGCACCTTTGTAATATCCTTCAGAAATGCCAACTAACACAAATAATTCATTCACCATTTTGGGTTACTCTAACCCCAGCCGGATCCTGATATCCCGTCCTTTTCTTAAACTACACCTGTTATCCCCTAATAGGGTATAACTGAGATGGGTATGGCCAATTATACATACATCTGTTATTGTTGAAGGTAACTCAAAAGGCTTATATTTCTCTGCCTGAATTGTAAATACTAATAATCTTCATTATTTGGGCGCCTCGTACCCTTCTTTCTCTTGCTTCTTTTACTTGTTGAAACTTGTATCTATCTTCTGAATCTCTCATTGCCTTTCACCATAGGGGTGGACAGATCTTAGTACACGCATGCTCTACTGAAGACCTTACATTTATCCATCATAAGCATTATGCAAAATCGAGTTCCTCTGACTCAACTCTTTCACAACCACATGCAATCTCTTACCAACCGTCTTCTAGATGTAGGCATCGTCGTATTATGAATAAGATAGAGTTTAGAAAATTGAGTTCCTTCAAAATGAGCTTTACCATACGATATAGAGTAAGAAGAAAGAGTGACAGTCCTAAATGCCCTGTAGCCTCCTGCTTATAAGTGTGGTGCACAACATACCCATAAACAAGACTCTACTAGACACGGCTTCTAGACTCCCTAGGACAGAACTGCTCTGATACCTCTTTTGTCACGACCCAAACCGATGGGCCGCGACGGGCACTCGGAACCTTACTCAACCGAGTACCAACATAATGTATCTTTTCGTATCATACTATCATAGATAAGTGATTCGGAGAGGCTACCATGAGAAGGTAGAATACATGTAATACCAACTTATACATAAGACGTATGGGCCTATAAGAACAAAATAACCACTCGTACACTGAACATAGGCCAACAAGGCCACACAATCTTTTACGTACATAACATCTCTCTACAAGCCTCTAAGAATACATAATTGTCATAAGGGTAGGGATAGAGCCCCGCCATACCAAACAATACACATCTAAATACTACTGACCAAACAAGAAACTCTGGAGCAAATGGAGTGCACCAAAATCTTCCGCTGAGCTAATCGCCTACTTGGAGGACTCTCGACCTGTCTATCAAGACCTGCGTGCATGAAATGCAGCGTCCCCAGGTAAAAAGGACGTCTGTACAAATAATGTACTGAGTATGTAAGGCAATATACTGAAAGCTGAAACTGAACTGATAATATAATAACTGAAAGTAACTGGGATTCAAAGATAATATGAAGATATACCCACCTGCTGATACTGACTCAATTCTCTCAATATAGTAAGTAAAATAGCTGTCCGGACCTATAAGGCTCGGTATATATATAATTGATCTACCGTAGTAGGCTCGCTCATAGGCGCTCGGCCATACTAGGCTCTGTATCTCGGCCAACTGGGCTCGCTCATAGGTGCTTGGCCACATCAGGCTCTGTATATAACTTACCATCTGATCAGAGGTTGCCCAATAGGGGCCTTCCCATCGATTATAGCTCGATGGTAATGAAAATACTGTAATACTATATATATAGGCTCTCTACTCTCTTGATTGGAAGAAGACAATACTCAATTAAATATGAAGTCCCGATAAGGAGAATATTGTAATTTATGAGACTAGGATAATGTATATAAATTCAGGAGTATGAACTTCTCTTTATGCCTCGTTATCAAATACATGTAATTATGAGATCATGCCAAAAATGAAGGAAGGGATTAGCCTTAACATACACGGAGTAGAAAAAAATCCGTATGATATTCTTGGAAAAGGTTGCACCGTACTCCCTTAGAATCGCAAAATCTCACGTTGCTAAGGTGCTAAGAAATCTCGTTGGAATTTTTGTTTCAAGCAATCTTGTTGAAATCTCGTTGGTTTGAGGTTGCTAATGCTGGAATCCTTGTAGGAATTGGTTGAATATGTTATGAATTCTCTTTATATATTCTTAACGTCTGTTTTGTAATCTTTGCAATAGGAAAACATTATAATATTACTTACTTGAATATCTAAAGTCCAAATGAAGCCACAATGCAAATCTTTTATGTCTTTACACGTAGAGGGATGTAGTGTCTTGTATTTAACACTTTAGCTTGCCACCTTTCAACTAGATCTATGAGTCACTTAATTTGAAGGGGGGGGGGAGCTGCCACATAATGCAATTTTAATCCTCATCCAATATATCCCTAATTAATTAGGTAATATCCCATTACCCAATTACCCACATAATTAAGAATTGTCTCAAATTACTTAAAATACTACTCAGATTTAACACAATGTGTACACCTTACTATTATGGTCATGTTTTAGCTCGGGCCATATTTTATTCCAAAATGTCAAACTTCGACGAAAATGTATTTCATCGATTTTCTTACCCTCTCACCTTCACAAATTTACTTATCCTTTGTTTGAAATAGTGTAATACTTATAATCCCAAAATAATCTCATTCTTGAGCTTACGTCGATTAACTTACGACGAAACTTCAACATACGAAAATGCGGGATGTAACATCTCATTTCCGAGCTTCCATCAATTTTTTATGGCATACTTTCACGTACGAAAATATGGGGTGTAACACCATAGCAGGTGGTATTGATCAGTGATAGCAGCACACCCTCTCCTCAGCTGACTTGGTGAACCCCACTTCATTCTGGGGTCCTGCATCTCTTGTTCTATGTACATAGTATTTTGAGGTATAGCCGGGGCCTTGTTGCCGGCACTGTCGCATTACTCTTTTATTTTTGTTAGAAGCTCTGTAGACATAGTGTGGGTTGTATCTAGTTTTGCGAAGGTTAAACTAAAAATGTTGTAATCGTATCATCATTTCCACTTTAACTATGATTGTACAGTGTATTGTTTTGGAGACTTTTTAATGACGTAACTAATGGAAATGAACTGGTGTTGTTCACAAAACCTCTTACTGTTTAATTAATGAAATGTATTCTTCTCTTTATTTATGGGTGAGTTGGGTAAAAGGTATTTTACAGGCTTGCTCGATCGGGGTATCTCGGTTGAGCGTCGGTCGCGCTCCACGAGGTTAGAGCATGACATTTTTCTTATTTGGTTCTCTTTTTATTATTGGTCATATTCGAGTTGATGCTTGTTTGGCGCACTGATCGTGTCATATGAGGTTATAAGTGGTATTTGGTGTGGCCTGTCGGTGTAGTAGCTTATTGTAAGGCCCGTAAAAGTTTTCCTAAAAACCCGGATTCCGAGATGCCAAAGTAGGCATAGAGGTTAATAATAGTAAATATTCTTCATGGCGAGCAAGCTCACCACGATTCGGAATTTTTGGATTAAACAGTGTACTAGGGAGTTGAAGAAACATGTTGGGCATAAGTAGGCATTTCTACGGCCATTCTGCAGTCGTGGAACCCCTCTGCGGACCGCAGAATGATCGAAGAGAGGGGAAGATTTCTGTGGCATTTTTGATGCCCAATTGCGCGGCCATTATGCGACCACATAACCGTTTTACGGGCTGCATTCTTGTTGCATATCCTGCCTTGGGAGTTTTCGGATGGAGGTTCTGCGATGCACTATGCGATCGCAGAACCGTTCTGCGATGCATTATGCGACCACAGAACAGGTCTGCGGGCCGCATAGTGAGCGCATACCAGGTCAGTGTCTTTCCAGCTCTGGCACCCATTTTCGCGGACCGAATAACCATTATGTGGTCTCATATGCGATCGCAGAACCTGTTTCGGAGATTTATTTTTGGGGTTGTTAAACCCGACCCAATTCCGTTAAAACACACCCCATAGACCATTTTGAGTACATTTCTGATATTTTAGAGTGAGAGGGAGAGCTCTTAGATTGGGGGAGCAATATTTAACCATTATCCATCGATTCTTGCTCAATCATTGAGGATTAACAAAGGGAGTCTTCACCCTAAAGGTAAGAATCTATGTTCTAGCTCTCAATTTTGAAATTTTGTAAAGATGGGGTAATTAGAGAGGCAATTATTGGGTGTAGGGGTTGTTGTCTTGCATGCATATATCCTTGATGTATGTGGGAAGATTGTGAGCTAACAATGGTAGAGAGTGGGTTGAGAAATGATGGAATCTTCCACAAAAGAGCCTTAGAACCTTAATGCACACCTTGTATTTGATAAAATGCTCAAATGAGCTAAAACCATGATCATCTTCCTAATTTTTGATTCACATTGTTATATTTCTAAAATATTTTGAAGTTGCTAAGAATTCCTGATCATTTTAGAGTTGAGACTCTCAATTGAGGTATGTTGGCTAAACCCCCTTCTTCTTAGAATCGAACCCCATAGTGTTCATGTAATTGGAGTAAGTCCCTGATCATTATTGAATTGGTTATTCCTAATGTGGTTGTGTTGAAGGGTGTTTGTTCAATGTTAATTCTAAATGCTTCATCATGTCATATTGCCATTTGAGAATATGTTCAAAATGTGGAATATGTGTTAGGAATGTTAAAACTTCATGTCAAGACCGAAATAAAGGTTCTTATGCCAAATTGTATGAAAGGCCCCTATGTGCTTAAGATTTCCCAAATTGATCATATATGAATTAATGCATGGGAAGCCCTATTGATGTAGATAATGATAATGATATTTGAATGTGGAAAAGGGGACCGAAACTATGAAATACGGCCAAGTGCCAAGAATGACTTTGTAATTGTGATCACTAGTGGCAATGAACTTAAAGTATATGAAAAGAGTACGATGTGAGATGATTGACTGAAAAAGGTAATGTCTCAAATGCGATGGCCTAGCCGATCGGGCCGAGATCGGACTCCGTGTAAGCACACGGTGGTATTGTGGATTAAATTGTGAAAATGGTTGATGTCTCAAATTAGATGGCCTAGCCGATCGGGCCGAGATCGGACTCCGTGTAAGAACATGGTGGTACTGTATTAGAAATTATAATGAAATTATGGTAATGTCTCAAATGGGACGACCTAGCCGATCGGGTCGAGATCAGACTCCGTGTAAAGATACAGAGGTATTGTGAATTGTGGAATATCGGTACTAAAGATCACCCAACCTAATAATATGGAAATTGATTTGAAGACGTATATGATCCTTAACTTGTTGTTTTAATATTATTCAAAGCCCTTATTGAATTCTTGACTATTCCTCTTGTATTATTATTCATTCTATTGAGTTGGTGTTTAGCTTTACATACTAGTGCTATTCTCATATTGCCATTTGAGAATATGTTCAAAATGTGGAATATGTGTTAGGAATGTTAGAACTTCATGTCAAGACCGAAATAAAGGTTCTTATGCCAAATTGTATGAAAGGCCCCTATGTGCTTAAGATTTCCCAAATTGATCATATATGAATTAATGCATGGGAAGCCCTATTGATGTTGATAATGATAATGATATTTGAATGTGGAAAAGGGGACCGAAACTATGAAATACGGCCAAGTGCCAAGAATAACTTTGTAATTGTGATCACTAGTGGCAATGAACTTAAAGTATATGAAAGGAGTACGATGTGAGATGATTGACTGAAAAAGGTAATGTCTCAAATGAGATGGCCTAGCCGATCTGGCCGAGATCGGACTCCGTGTAAGAACACGGTGGTATTGTGGATTAAATTGTGAAAATGGTTGATGTCTCAAATTAGATGGCCTAGCTGATCGGGCTGAGATCAGACTCCGTGTAAGAACATGGTGGTACTGTACTGGAAATTATAATGAAATTATGGTAATGTTCAAATGAGACGACCTAGCCGATCGGGTCGAGATCAGACTCTGTGTAAAGATACAGAGGTATTGTGAATTGTGGAATATCGGTACTAAAGATCACCCAACCTAATAATATGGAAATTGATTTGAAGACGTATATGATCCTTAACTTGTTGTTTTAATATTATTCAAAGCCCTTATTGAATTCTTGACTATTCCTCTTGTATTATTATTCATTCTATTGAGTTGGTGTTTAGCTTTACATACTAGTGCTATTCAACGGTACTAACGTCCCTTTTGCTGGGGGCGCTGCATCTTTAAATGGGTGCAGGTGGTTACATAGCAGACAGTGTTGATCACAAATAGTGTTGCATCCTCTTCTCAGCGGATTCGGTGAGCCCCACTTCATTTCGGGGTCAAGTATTGCACCTTTTATTTATATTGTGGTCACATTTTGAGGTATAGCCGGGGCCTTGTTGCTGGCACCATCTTCACTCTCTTTGTATATTTAGAGGTTCCGTAGACACCATATGGGTTGTATATGGGTGTTGGAAATGCTAAACAAGTTATGTTGTGTTTGATCTCTTGTTTCACTCGAACTATAAAAAATGTGTACTTTGAGACTTAAAGGTGTAATGGCTAATGAAATGATTTAGGATCGTATGTATGAGCTTCCTATAGTATAAGTATTGAAATCACATCTTGTCGTGATCATGGGTGAATTGGGTAGAAAGTATCAAACAGGCTTGCTCGGCCGGGTTCACTCGGTTGAGCGCCGGTCATGCTTCCCGAAGTTGGGGCGTAACAAACTTGGTATCAAAGCCTAAGGTTTTAAAGTGTCCTAGGATATTTCGGAGCCATGTCTAGTAGAGTCCTTCCTATCGGTGTGTTGTCGACCACATCTATAAGTTAGAGGCTACTTGGACATTTAGGAATAATACCTTTCTTTGATATTCTGGATCGTACGATGAAACTAATTGTGCAACTGTTCCTCCTCTAACTCGTGCATTCCCTTAACTTTCAGTATATGGCACCTAAGAAGAGAGCAAGAACTGGCTAAGGAGCTAATGCCTCCTTGGGAATGGCATTTGACCCTTTACTTGGAGAGGCGGGTGAATACCCGAGGGGTGAGGATAATCCCCCGAATGCTACACTACCGGATTTCACTACACCTGTTCAGGACACACCAGTTCCTGCACCTACTGAGGGTACAGCGGTTCCACTGACCGATATTTCGATTCCACCTCCACCCCCAACTTCCGGTTCTGGTATTTCTGATGGGGATCTTAGGGTAGCTTTTCAGATACTAACACATATAATGGATTCTCAAGCCCAGAGATCAAATGTTGCACCCACTTCGTCTAGACAACAAGGGGATTCTAGTGGTTCTAGGGTGAACATGTTTATTCAGTTGGATCCTCCGGTGTTCACGCGTGCTAATCCCGAGGAAGACACATAGGACTTCATTGATGAGATGCATAAGACTCTCCGGGTTATGCGCGCTACTGAGACGGAGGGAGTGGAGTTGGCCGCCTACCGCCTGAAAGGGGTGAGATATTCTTGGTTTGAGTTGTGGGAGGACTCTCGGGAGGAAGGGAGCCCTCTAGTGAGATGGAGTGAGTTTGCTGATGCCTTTATAGACCATTTCTTGCCTGCCGAGACTAGGACAGCCCATGCCGCAAAGTTTGAGAATCTTAATCAAGGGAGTAAGAGTGTGTGGAGTATCACATGGAGTTCACACATCTCTCTAAATATACCATTCTTATGCTGCCTACTATGGAGGCTAGAGTGCGCCAGTTTGTGTAGGGCCTTAGCCCCTTGCTTATCAATGAGGCCGCTACAACTGCCTTGAATTCAGATATGAACTATGGGAAAATGGTAAAATTTTCTCAAGCTACAGAGGACCGCAAGTTGAAGAACAGAAGGGAGCGAAAGGGTAGCAGCAAGGCCCGATCTGCGGGCAACTATGGGGAGTCATTTGGTGGGAGAAGATCAGCTTTAAGGGGAGGGTCATTAAGGCCAAACCAGTCTCATGCTCAGTCGTTAGCCAGTGCACCGCCAGTGGGGCACAGTCAGTAGTAGGGGAGTCACTTCAGGACCAATCACGGCAGCAGGGGACCCCACCATCAGGGCCGATCAGGAGGGAGATTCCCGCAGCAGCGGAGGCCCCCATGCCCCAGGTGTGGGAAGATGCACTCGAGGATCTGCTACATGGAGTTACCTATATGTTACGGGTGCAGATTGAGGGGTCATATTCAGAGGGACTGCCGTTCATCCCTCCAGGGTGCGGGTAGGGGCACAGCACATCCATCCAGTTCTGCAGTTGCTACATCTTCAGTACCCCCTCCGGCACGAGGCACTCCAGCACCAGCAGGGCATGGTGCAGCTAGGGGTCGTGCGTAGAGTTCAGGAGGACCCAGCCGTTTTTATGCTATGAGTGGTCGCCAGAGTGCAGAGGCTTCTCCAGATGTCGTCACAGGTATATTGACTGTCCAAACTCATGATGTATATGCTCTTATTGATCCCGGTTCCACCTTGTCCTATGTTACCCCTTTTGTTGCTATGGAATTCAGGATAGAACCGGAACAACTTCTTGAGCCGTTCTCTGTATCTACTCCGGTTGGAGAGTCTATTATCGCGCATGGGTTTATAGGGGTTGTGTTGTTATGGTGCATGGTCAGGACACCGTGGTCGATCTCACTGAATTGGGGATGGTTGATTTTGATGTAATTATAGGAGTGGATTGGCTTTAATCATGTTTTGCTAAGATTGACTTCCGAACTACAACTGTGAGGTTTGAATTTCCTAATGAGCTAGTTGTTGAGTGGAAGAGGGATAATGTGGTGCCGAAGGGTATGTTTATTTCTTACCTTAAGGCCACAAAGATGATTAACAAGGGGTGTATCTATCATTTGGTTCGGGTTACGGACACCGATGCTGAGGCGCCTACACTCGAGTCTGTGCCAGTTGTGAATGAATTTCCAGAGGTCTTTCCTGATGAGTTCCCTGGGATTCCGCCAGATAGGGAGATTGATTTTGGGATTGATGTGATGCCACACACGCAACCTATATCTATTTCTCCCTACAGAATGACACCAGTAGAATTGAAAGAACTAAAGGAACAATTGAAGTACTTGTTAGAAAAGGGTTTCATACGACCGAGTATGTCACCATGGGGCGCACCGGTTCTCTTTGTGAGAAAGAAAGATGGATCAATGAGGATGTGTATTGACTACCAGCAGCTCAACAAAGTCACAATAAAAAACAAATACCCACTACCAAGAATAGATGATTTGTTTCATCAGTTACAGGGTGCTAGATACTTCTCCAAAATTGATTTACGATCAGGGTATCACCAACTGAAGAGTAGGGAGCAGGATATTCTGAAAACAGCTTTTAGGACCCGGTATGGGCATTTTGAATTTCTGGTAATGTCTTTTGGGCTAACCAATGCCCCGACAGCTTTCATGGACCTTATGAATCGGGTTTTCAAGACTTTCCTCGACTCTTTTGTGATAGTGTTTATTGATGATATTCTTGTGTATACACGCGGTCGGGAGGACCATGCCGATCATCTCAGGACAGTGTTACAGACTCTTCATCAGCACCAATTGTATGTGAAATTTTCAAAGTGTGAATTTTGGCTCGAATCTGTAACATTTTTGGGTCATGTTGTCTCTAGAGAAGGAATCAAGGTTGATCCTCAAAAGATTTTAGTAGTAAAGAATTGGCCTAGGCCTACAACGCCCACCGACATTCGCAATTTCTTGGGCTTAGCAGGGTATTACAGGAAGTTTGTGGAGGGGTTCTCTACTCTTGCCTCTTCGTTGACTAAATTGAATCAGAAAGCGGTTAAGTTCCAATGGTCCGATGCTTGTGAAAGGAGCTTCCAGGAGTTGAAAGCAAGATTGACTACAACATCGGTGTTGACCTTGCCAGAGGGTACATCTGAATTTGTGGTATATTGTGATGCTTCAAGAATTGGGCTTGGGTGTGTGTTAATATAACACGGCAAAGTTATGGCATATGCTTCTAGGCAACTCAAGAATCATAAAAAGAATTATCCAACACATGACTTAGAACTGGCGGCAGTGGTTTTTGCATTGAAAATTTGGTGTCATTATTTGTATGGGGTCCATGTGGATGTATTCAAGGACCACAAGAGTCTCCAATATATTTTCAAATAAAAGGAGCTGAATCTGAGGTAGAGACGATGGCTAGAGTTACTCAAGCATTACGACATCGATATTCTATATCACCCATGGAAAGCCAATATTGTGGCAGATGCTCTTAGCCGGAAATCTATGGGTAGTTTAGCTCACTTGTAGGCATATCAAAGGACATTGGCCAAGGAAATTCATCGATTGGCTAGTTTGGGAGTTCGTCTTGCGGACTATAATGAAGGAGAGGTAATTGTGCAAAATAGGGCCAAATTATCGCTTGTTGTGGAAGTCAAAGAGAAGCAATACAACGATCCATCTTTGGTGCAATTGAAGGAGGGGATTCAAAAACATAAGACTACGGATTTTGCTCTTGGCATGGATGATGGTACACTAAGATACCAAGGGCGATTATGTGTTCCGAATGTAGTTGGTCTCCGGGAAAGAATCATGACTGAAGGTCACGCTTCTAGGTATTCCATGCATCCAGGTTCTACAAAGATGTATCACGATCTCAAGGAAACCTATTGGTGGAATGACATGAAAAGGAATGTGGCGGACTTTGTGGCAAGGTGTCCGAATTGTTACCAAGTGAAGGCCGAACATCAACGGCATGGTGGGTTGACACAAAACATAGAAAGTCCGATATGGAAGTGGGAGATGATTAATATGGATTTTGTGGTAGGATTACCATGCACTCCGCGCAAGTTTGACTCAATTTGGGTGATTGTGGATCGGCTCACGAAATTATCTCATTTCTTGCTAGTTAAATCTACTGAAACAGTGGAATAGTATGCTAGTTGTATATCAAGGAAATAGTCAGGCCACATGGTACTCCAGTTTCTATCACTTCCGATCGAGGGGCTCAGTTCACGGCCAATTGTTAGAAGACATTTCAGCAAGGTTTGGGTACTCAGGTAAATCTTAGTACAACCTTCCATCCACAGACCGACGGGCAAGCATAGCAGAGTATTCAGACGCTTGAGAACTTATTGTGTGCTTATGTTCTTGATTTCAAGGGTAGTTGGGATAAACATTTGCCACTCATAGAGTTTGCTTATAATAACAGCTTTCATGCGAGTATTCATATGGCACCATTTGAGGCATTGTATGGTAGGATAAATAGATCTCCCATTGGGTGGTTCGAGATTGGGGAAGCTGAGTTGATAGGGCCAGACCTCGTGCATCAGGCTATGGAGAAGGTTAGGATCATAAAGGAGTGGTTGAAAACTTCCCAGAGTTGTCAAACATCCTATTCGGATGTCCGTCGCAGAGACTTAGAGTTCAAAGAAGATGATTGGGTACTCTTGAAGGTTTCCCCCATGAAGGGTATTATGCGGTTTGGGAAAAAGGAGAAATTGAGTCCGAGGTATGTCGAGCTGTAAAAAATCATCCAAAGGATCGGTGTGGTGGTGTACAAGCTTGAGCTACCACCCGAGATGTCATTAGTCCACCCGGTATTCCATATGTCTATGCTGAAGAATATAGTTGGAGATCCGTGATCTATTGTTCCGGTTGAGACCATTGAGGTTAATGAAGAATTGTCATATGAAGCAATTCCAGTTTCCATTCTTGATAGGCAAGTCCGAAGGTTGAGAAATAAATAAATTGCCTCCGCGAAAGTGTTATGGCGAAACCAGCAGGTTGAAGAGGCGACGTGTGAGGCCGGGGAAGAAATGAAGATGAAGTATCCTCACTTGTTTGAATAACTGTGTAGTCCTTTCTTTTTATGAACTTGTCGCCTATGAATTTTGTATCACTTGCTTAGTTAATGTAAAGGTGTTCCTTATGATTATATGTTGCTTATGAGGCCACGATTGGTATTGTAATGAGCTTTGTTACGTTATTGCATTGTGCATATATTTTTAGGATGTGATTCTGGGGCTCTCTGACAGGTGGATAGGCCTAGTTACAAAGGAAACTCTGGCAAAATTTTTGGAAATTTGAGGAGTTAGTTAAATTTGGGGTTGCTAGTGTAGGGTATGATAACTGAGTTGCACAAGGTTCTAATAATGGACCCTCATCCTCATTCGAGGATGAATGATCTTGAGTGGGCGAGGATGTAAGGCCCCATAAAATATTTCCTAAAAACCCGAATTTCGTGATGCCAAAGTAGGTATAGAGGTTAATAATAGTAGAAATTCTTCGCGGCGAGCGATTTGGACTTTTTGGATTGAACAGTGCGCTAGGGAGTTGAAGGAAAATGTTGGGCAGAAGTAGGCATTTCTGCGGCCATTCTGCGGCCGCAGAACCCCTCTATGGACCATAGACTGGGGCAGATTTCTGGGGCATTTTTGATCCCCAATTTTGCGGCCATTATGTGACCGTATAACCATTTTGTGGGCCGCATTCTTGTCGCATATACCACCTTGGGAGTTTTCGGAAGGATGTTTTGTGGTGCACTATGCGACCGCAGAAACATTCTACGGTGCATTATGCGACCGCAGAACAGGTTTGCGGGCCGCATAGTGACCGCAAACCAGGTCAGTTTCTTTCCTGCTCTAGCACCCATTTTTGCGGTCATTTCGCGGACTGCATAACCATTTTGCGGTCGTATATGCGACCGTAGAACCCGTTCTGGAGCTTCATTTTTGGGGTTGTTAAACTAGACCCAATTCCGTTAAAACACACCTCATAGACCATTTTGAGCACATTTATGATATTTTAGAGTGAGAGGGAGAGTTCTTAGAGTGGGGGAACAATCTTTAACCATTATCCATCAATTCTTGCTCAATCATTAAGGATTAACAAAGGGAGTCTTCACCCTAAAGGTAAGAATCTATGTCCTAGTTCTCAATTTCGAAATTTTGTAAAAATGGGGTAATTAGAGAGGCAATTATTGGGTGTGCAGGTTGTTGTCTTGCATGCATGTATCCTTGATGTATGTGGGAAGATTGTGAGCTAACAATGGTAGCGAGTGGGTTGAGAAATGATGGAATCATCCACAAAATATACTTAGAACCTTAATGCACACATAGTGTTTGATAAAATGCTCAAATGAACTATAACCATGATCATCTTCCTAATTTTTGGTTCAACTTGTTATATTTATAAAATATATTGAAGTTGCTAAGAATTCCGCATCATTTTAGATTTGAGAATCTCAATTGAGGTATGTTGGCTAAACCCCCTTCTTCTTAAAATCGAACCCCACAGTGTTCATGTAATTGGAGTAAGTCCCTGATCATTATTGAATTGGTTATTCCTAATGTGGTTGTGTTGAAGGGTATTTGTTCAATGTTTATTCTAAATGCTTTATCATGTCATATTGCCATTTGCGAATATGTTTAAAATACAGAATATGTGTTAGGAATGTTAAAACTTCATGTCAAGACCAAATAAGTGGTTGTTATGCCAAATTGTATGAAAGGCCCCTATGTGTTTAAAATTTTCCAAATTGCTCATATGTGAATTAATGTCTCACATGGGAAGCCCTATTGATGTTGATAATTATAGTGATATTGGAATGTAAAAAAGGGGACTGGAACTATAAAATACGGCCAAGTGCCAAGAATGACTTTGTAATTGTGATCATTAGTGCCAATGAACTTAAAGTATATGAAAGGAGTACGATGTGAGATGATTGACTAAAAAGGTAATGTCTCAAATAAGATGGCCTAGCCGATCTGGCCGAGATCGGACTCCGTGTAAGAACACGGTGGTATTGTGGATGAAATTATGAAAATGGTTGATGTCTCAAATGAGATAGCCTAGCCGATCAGGCCGAGATCAGACTCCGTGTAAGAACACGGTGGTATTGTGGATGAAATTATGAAAATGGTTGATGTCTCAAATGAGATAGCCTAGCCGATCAGGCCGAGATCAGACTCCGTGTAAGAATATGGTGGTACTGTGCTGTAAATTATAATGAAATTATGGTAATGTATCAAATAAGACGACCTAGCCAATCGGGTCGAGATAGAACTCTGTGTAAAGATACATAGGTGTTGTGAATTGTGGAATATCGGTATTAAAGATTACCCAACCTAATAATATGAAAATTAACTTGAAGACGTTATGATCCTTAACTTGTTGTTTTAATATTATTCGAATACCTTATTGAATTCTTGATTGTTCCTCTTGTGTTATTATTCATCCTATTGAGTTAGTGTTTAGCTTTACATACTAGTGTTATTCGACGGTACTAACGTCCCTTTTGCCGGGGGCGCTGCATCTTTAAATGGATGCAGGTGGTTACATAGCTGACATTTTTGATCACAGATAGTGCAGCATCCTCTTCTCAGCGGATTTGGTGAGCCCCACTTCATTCCGAGGTCAAGTATTGCACCTTTTGTTTATATTGTGGTCACATTTTGAGGTATAGCCGGGGCCTTATTGCCGGCACCATCTTTACTCTCTTTGTATCTTTTGAGGCTCTGTAGACACTATGCGGGTTGTATATGTGTGTTGGGAAAGCTAAATAAGTTATGTTATGTTTGATCACTTGTTCCACTCAAACTATAAGAAATGTGTACTTTGAGACTTAAAGGCGTAATGGCTAGTGAAACAATTTAGGATTGTATGTATGAGCTTCCTACTGTATAAGTAATTAAATCACATCTTGTCTTTATCATGGGTGAATTGGGTAGAAAGTATCTAACATGCTTCACCAGTCGCGCTTCTCGAGGTTGGGGCATGACACTTATACTAGGTAAGGCGAGGTTATTGGACCTGGAATTAGTGTAATCAGACTTCGATAAGGTATGTGTGGAAGAAGACTACCATTAGTTAGCTCAGAATTTGGCAATGGTTTTTGTTGGCCAGAGAACTCCATGGCTTGTCGATTGATGGGTGGTTATGAGTTCTTACACATTTCTTTCACCATTATCAGTGTTGCAAAGGTTTAGAACAAGATTTTATTTGATATGAAGTATATTACCACTACCAAATTTGGTAACGGGCAGTTATTATGGGCAGACGATAGGGCTTCGACAAATGAGTTATAGGGTACACCGTATGGTAATATCTTGGAAGTGTATTTATGGTTTGATGTAGCTTGTCGAGATTGATACAGTGTATATTTATAGAAGATACGGATGTTAGAGAGAGTTATGGATATTGTAATTTGGTTCTAAGGCTTATAGGTTAAGGTTGAAGGAAGAATCTTCAGTCAGGATTATATTAATAAATTTATATAGATTGAGGTGGCATGGTATCACTCATGGGTGTGTGTATGATGAGTTTGTATAGTTTTTGATGGCTTTGGAATGACTCTTGCCACGTTCAAGGATGAACGATTATTTAAGTAGAGGAGAATGTAAAGACCCGATTGGTCGTTTTAAGATTTAGTATTACGATTGGTGATTTGAGACGTTAAGTAGCTTCATACGATGCATTATGACTTGCGAGTATAGTTGGTTTGATTTCAAAAAGGTTTGGGAGAGAATTGGAACACGTAGTTGTATTGTTGGAAGCTTAAATGGAAGAGTTGATCAAGGTTTGACTTTTGTGTAAACAACTTCGGATTGATAATTAGATGGCACCAATAAGTTCGCATGGTGATTTGGACTCGGGCATATATTCAGATTTGGTTTCGGACGTTCCTAGAAGATGTTAACTCTATTTGGCGAAAGTTACCAATTTAAAGAATTAAAGAGTTCATAAGTTTGAACAGTAGTTGGCTTTTGGGCTGAGGAGCTTTGATTGCGGTTTTGAGACTTTAAAAAGATCCTAATGGTTGATATGAACTTGTTTGGTTGTAGTCAGGAATGTCTAAGTGCGATTCAGACGCATTCGGCAAAGTTGGAAAGTTAAGAGATAAATTCGATTTTCGATTCTTGGTTTTGTTATTATTTTTGACGTTTTGAGACTTTGAAAAATATTGTATAAAGTATGTGGACTTATTGGAGTGATTGGACGGGGTCCCGGGGAGCTCGGGTGTGTTTCAATGTAGTTTCAGACCATTTTTGTTGAGTTTGGAGGAGCTGGTTTTGTGGTGTGATATAGTGCTCTGTGATCGCGGACTGGGTGATGGGATAGCGGAGATAGGAGGTGGCGGAGATGGTTTTTAGCCTCAGTCGTTGGAGGAGGTCGCGATCACGGGTTATTGTGCGTGGCTGGTCATCGTGATTGTGGGTGGATGATTGCGTTCGAGGAGGGTTTTTTTGGAGGTGGGGGCCTTATTTTTCGCTACCGCGGGATGTCCCTCGCGCTCGCGTAGATTGCTGGTTGATCTAGAGGTTTTGGCCTTCACGTTTGCAAAACTAGTCGCTTGTTTGTGTACTCTGGGGGCTGTTGGCTCTCATGATCGCTTGGATGAGGTCACAATCGCGTAAAAGGGATTTTTAGGCAGTATTTGTGTGCTTCGCGATTACCGAGCAATGGGTCGCGATCGCGAAGGGTACTACTGGACAAACCATTTTAGTTGCGAATTTCGGGATTATTGCCCATTTTCTAATATTTTGAACCCTAAACTTGGAGAGGTGCAATATTTCAAGGATATTTTCATACAAGGTAAGAAGGCAAGTGATTTCTACTTATTTATAATAATATTACAAGAATTTGTATGCATTTCTAACCTCTAAAATAAGGAATTAAAGTGTAATAATTATTGTTTTTGGTATGCACTTCAGAGAGTAATTTTGGGATTTTTGATTATGAAATTGGACCCCTATTTGAAATTTAATCATATATTTGAAATCGTGGGATTATGTGTGAGCTATATCTATGATCAATTTCGGATTCCGGGCCTAGGGCCCGAGGTTAAATTTTGCTGACCTTTTGATTTTGGTTTAAAGATTGATTGTTATGAAAATTGCTAAAGCTTGTATTGACTTATTTGAGTAATATTTGACTAGATTGGAGTTGTTTGAAAGTGGATTTGAAAGAAAAAATAATTTTGGAAGGTTGAAGGTATTACCGGGTGGAGGTAAGTCTCTTGTCTATCCTTGTCTGAGGGAATTCTTTCCATAAGTGATCTATTAACTACTTGTTATTTGATTTAGGAGCCACTCATATGCAATGTGACTATGACAATATCCAATAGAATTTTTGGTTGTGATTTTCCTGGTTTGGACTATGTGAATTTATTCGTCATATTTCAATTGATTCTATGACTATGTGATGATTCGTAATGATGATTTAGAAGCATGCTTTAGGTTATGACTTATTGAATTAGGCATAAAGGATTATTTTGTCATGTTGAACTTTATTATTAATCTGTACCCATGCACTTGTCTTATTTGCTCCACGATTTAGTGATTATATGGCTTAACTTACTGTTGTTAAATAATATGATTAGACTTACACATGTTGAAATACCTTATTGAGTCGTTGTGATAAATTAAATTACATGATTAGTCATAACCATCTTTTAGCCATATGAGTTTTATATGTATCTTTATTGTTATGTTCGGTGCTTCTTTATTGTATTATTCCATACGCATATGCATGAGTGAAGAGTTAAGATTTGGCACTAAGGACATTATGCGGGCGGATATTGATTATTTGATAATGATTATTGATTGTAAAATGATCAAAACTTGGATATGGATCAGTCCCCTCCGAATCATGTCATTACCCATGTTACTTTGGGCCCTGTGAGCGTATGCACCGAGATTTGGTGCTTGATTTGGACATGTGACCTGTGTCAAGCACATGGATTTGTACTGTGACGTTTGAGAAAGGATCCTAAGCATGCATATTTATATATCATAGAATCATGCAGTGAGTTTTATATAAATGTTGGTTGATGCATATCATACTGTTATGCAAACATTGAGATATTTGATATCTAATTTGATCTCTCTTTTATCTGCAAAGCATGTCTAAATTTTTTATATACTCTGTCTCTAGTCCTTGTATCTATTTGATGACACCATGCTTTACGTCGTATCTTATTTAAATTTTACTTGATTATTGGACTATTAGTAAATGTCGATATTGACCCCTCGCTAGTACTTCTTCGAGGCGAGACTTGATACTTACTGAGTACCGTAGTTTGTACTCGTACTACACTTTTACATATTTTTATGCAACTTCTGAGACAGGTACTAGTGGTACCCATCCAGCGGAGTAGGAGTATTTTGTTTGAGACTTCGTGGCGAGCTTCCATCTTGATGTGATCCGCAACACATGGGCCCCCCTTTCCTACTTAGCCATTTGTGTCTATTTATTTCCTTTCAGACCGATGTTATTGTTCTCTTCAAACTAATTACTCTTGTTAGATGCTTGTAACATTGTCACCGAATTTTGAGTATTGGTTAGATAATTGTGGTCGTATTTAGACCTTGTTTTGGATTTATGTATATCAAAAGCTATGTTGAGACTTGTTCCGCTTTTATATCTTTATCATATCTCAAACAATGACTTAATAATGGTATATGTTATTGTTGTTTAGTATTGGCTCGCCTAATAGCGAGTTAGACGTCATCACGACTTTTGATGGGATTTTGGATCGTCACACCCTGCAAGTCATAAAACACCAAAAAAATATACATGAAGTATCAAAAAGGAAAACAGAGCTCTAGTGCACAAAATGACTGACCGGTCGTTATATTTGTCATTCTTATTTATTAAGAACATTAGATGGTGAAGCACGGGCGTATGGCGACATAATTGTTTGTTGTGTTATTTAGTTTCCTTACTAAAATTAAAACACTATTTCTGGAACAGTACTTGATGGATGTGTGCGCTATAGTAAGAATCATATTTGTCAAATACCATCAAAGAATCTCTTAAGCAGCCAGCTTAGGAGATCATATCGATTCTCCAATCCAAACTCTAAGCTAAAATTGAAAGTTAAAGAGCTACTTACTCTTCTCCATAAAGGGAAACCATGGCATTCATCTCAAGGTTAGTCTTACACTAACCATCCTATTAGAATTTAATTTTTTCAATTGAAACATAGATTCACATACATAATTTACCAAGTAACAAAAGAATCACCAGGAGCAGCGAATTTCACAAATTTGAGCACACCTCACATCAACCATTTATAGAGTTTGCCTTGAATTCTATATAGATTGGCTAATGATACCAAGTGGTTTTACATCTAGGCATTTTCTTACTTGATGCTGGGCTCATATGAAGCTCGTTTAAGCACTATATATAGCAAGACCCAAAATCCCAACTTGTCATGACGGCGCCTAACACATTTACTAGGCAAGCTGACAATCACATAACAACTAAGCATTTGAATTAAAACATGATTCAATAAGCTCAACAATGAAAAATCTCATAAATATCTGATAAAGACAACTGTAACTCTACTACAACCAACCCAAAATCTGGTATCATCGAGTACATGTGCACTACAACATATTTACATAAAACAAACTCTAGTACAACTGTTTGAACAATAGAACATTACAAAAAAAGCATGAAAGGAAGAAAAGTCAAGGTCTGCGGATGCCATAACAGCTACCTTGAAGTCTCCAAGCAAGCACTGGCAATGATCTAGCAATCACCGCATCCAGATGCACCTGAAACTTCACACGAAGTGCATAATGTAGTATAAGTATAACCGACCTAATGTACTCAATAAGCAACAGAACTAACCTTGGGTTGAAAGCAGTGACGAGCTTAGAAGGATACTGTCAGAACCAAAACAATGACAACACATATATAACAATGAGAATGACAGTAATAACTCAGAGAATCTTCCATATTCAAGTTGTTCACCGTACAAAAATTTAGACATGCTTTCAAGTTCACAATTTAAAGACCAACATTGATAAGAACATGTTAAGTATAACTAGCATGAAAAATGGTACATCTCTATGCCTACATGTCAGATATGCATGTCAAAGTAAGGTATCACAGTGATATTTCCAGGTACTCATACTCTAAGAGTACACAATCTGTCTATCTCAAATTCTTATTCGTTACACACACAATCACTCAGCACTGTATGGTTGCCTGGCATCAATGCCTCTCACCAAAGCACGTGGATATATATCACGGTGCCTGCGCTCACTAATGGTATGTTATACTCCGGAGGGGCGGATACTGCCCAAGCACTAATATAAAGCCTATAACGCCTGCAGCCCGATCCACAATAATAAATAAGCCAATAAGGCCTATTGCGGCGTGCATCCCGATCCATAATAACACTCACAATCCGGCTCTCAAACCACCTCAGTCATCAATCTCTCAAGTCAACAAGGCTCACAAATCTCGTACCACTCATCCCAAATAATGATAACATAATGTAACAATAAATGTTAACAAAGACGAAGGTATGATATGCAAATGAATAAACATGACTGCGTACATAAATGCAGTAAAAGAAAATAGCTCAAACAATAGAAATAACCCCAGTGGGTCCCAATAGAATAAGCACATAGCCTAAACATGATTTCTAACATGAATCGCAGCTCAATTACTCTAACAGTAGGAATTACATGGATATAACAAGACTTGATATCAACACAGCATAAGAATCCACCCGGATTATGATTACCACGGTACACGCCCGTTACCTAGCATGTGCGTCACCTCAACACAACCTACATAATATATTTTTCAGGGATTTATACCCTCAGTTCCAAGATTATAAGTGTTACTTACCTCAAGTGCGCAACTCAATGCTCTAACAAACCCTTTCCTTGCGAATAAGCCTCCATACGACTTGAATCTAGTCACAAACAACTTAATATAATCAATACAAGCTATAGGAATCGATTCCATACGATAAAGCTAAGATCTTTACCCAAATTTAAAAAGTCAACCCAAAAAGGCAACCTCGGGACCATGCCTCGGAACCCAACAAAATTCACAAATTTCGAACACCCATTCAATAACGAGTCCAACCATACCAAAATCACTCAATTCCGACCATAAATCGAACCTCAACTCTCCAAATTTTACTCTCCAATACATAGACCACAAATCCCCCAAATTTTACTTCAAACACATATAATCTAGGTGTCAAAATCAATGGGTATTCAATATTAATGGACAAAAGTGATCAAAAGTTGCTTACCTCCTGAAATATAGTGAAATCCTTATCAAAATTCGCCACTAGCCGAGCTTCTAAAGTCCAAAAATGAACAAAATATCTCAAACCCTCAACTATATCTTTTTCCTAGGCATTCGCGCTTCTATGGGCTCAAACACCATACCTCGGTTTAGCTTTTGCGGAGAAATTTTTGCTTCTGCAAAGTCCACTTAAGTTCCCGGCCTGGTGCACCTGCGGTCCTCCTTATCGCACCTGCGGGATAGCTTCTGCGGTCCATCCACTGTACCTGCAGAAATCCAACATCTGGATGGCCTCCGCTTCTACACTTAATACACCGTTTCGGTGGTCTCGCAGATGCGAAATTTCCTCGCATTTGCGCTTCTCCACAAGCCTGGCCTAGCTCGCTTCTGCAATCCCTTGCCGCTTCTGTAGCTCGCAGATATGTAAACCTTTCGCACCTGCGCTCGCAGGCGGCCTCCCAAAATCTAGCACATGCGCACTCTCGCTGCTTCTACGGCTCCTCACTTGCGGCCAAAACCTTGCAGGTGCGGTGACACACGAACTGAAGCCACATATGTTTCTCTAAGTCCAAACTTCAATCTGATTTCAATATGAATCACCCCCGAGACCCCATCAAAACATACCAACACATCCTAAAATATAATATGAACTTAGTCAAAGCTTCAAATCACCTCAAAAAATATGAAAAAAATGAATCGCGTCCCAATTCAAGCCTAACGAAACTAATGTATTTTCAACTTTTAAAACCAATGCCAAAACCTATCAAACAATTTTGATTAATTTCAAATTTTGTACATTAGTCATTAATGACACAACGGACCTACTCCAACTCCCGGAACTAAAATCCGAGTCCTTCATCAACAAAGTCAAATCTCGGTCAAACTTCTCACCCTTTCAAACCTTCAACTTTCTAACTTTCGTCAATTCAATCCAAAACAACCTACGGACCTCCAAATCAATATTCGGACATACTCCTAAGTCCAAAATTCCCATACAAAACTATTATAACCATCAAAACTCCAATACAGAGCCATTTACTTATATGTCAACGTCCGGTCAACTCTTCCAACTTAAGCTTCCAACCTTGGGACTTATAGCCTGTTTGGCCAAACTTTAAAATTAGCTTATTTTGAGAAGTGCTTTTTCTGAAAAGTGTTTTTCAAAAAAGTGATGTTGGTAATAAGCAGTTTGTGTTTGGCTAATTAATTTGAGAAGTACTTTTGAGCAGTAATTAGTATTTGGCCAAGCTTTTAAAAAGTACTTCTAAGTGTATTTATCTCAAAGTGTTTCTCAAAAAAGTACTTTTGGAGAGAAGCTACTTTTTTCTGCTTCTCAAAAACTGCTTCTGCTTCTCCTCAAAAATATTTTTTTCCTTCTAAAAGCTTGGCCAAACAACTCAATTTTTGAAAAAGCACTTTTGGTCCAAAAAAAGCTTGGCCAAATAGTCTATAAGTGTCCCAGTTCATTCCGAAATATCCCTGGAACCAAACCAACCACACCGACAAATCATATAACCACAAATGAATATACAATAATCAATAAATAGGGGAATTGGGCTGCGATACTCAAAACGGTCGGCTGTGCCGTTACATTCTCCCCCTCTTAAACAAACGTTTATCCTCGAACGAGTCTAGAACCTTACCTGGAGTCTCAAATAGGTGTGGATACCTGCTCCACATCTGCTGATATTGTCAATAACTAATTTCTTTAGGTAACAATGTCCCAATCTTCCAACATTAAGCTTAAAATTATAAATTTTTGCATTAGACGTTTCGATTCGCAAAAAATTATTAGTGGCAAAAGTCAGAAAAGACGTCATCGACCAGTAATCCAAAATAACACATTTAAATGCACCAAGCCATATATCTTTCAACCATGCATATGGGGATCAGATAGAATTACAGGTGCGCATGCAAAAGCTCTAGACATAAATTAGTAGAAAGAGTGGAAAAATAAAAATCTTGAAAAAGGGGACAAAACTTTCAAAGGAATCCAGATCATGATAGCAGAAATCAGTGCAAGAAAGGAAATGAACAGGAGAAAATTTACCAGATGTAGCAAATGAAATAAAGGCTGCAAAATAAAACAAGAGAAACCAAAAACATTAAAACAAAACTGAACAGAAATGAAAGAGATGAGGGAAGAAGAACCGTCGGAGAGAGATAAAAACGTACCAAAAATTTAACTCTCGTGGGTCTCTAATCCATGACACGTAGTAATAATTTCCGAAAAGACAAAATAGCCACCTAATTTACTGAAATGCCCTCACTTTAGGTTATATTAACAGAAATGACCTTCGCCCTATGAAGAACCTCTGCTTATTATATAGTTAAAAAGTATCATTTGAGTTTATTCTTCCTCTTCTACTCAATGTTAAACTGTAATATTATCCTATACATATCATAAGGGCCAGAAATTAGCATGGAAAATAGAAATGTATCACCAGCATGTTACTTTTGAGGATTCATTTCCTTGCTCTCAGACAACAGTATTAACAATTATAATCAAGTCCTGAGTTCGTATCCAGCCACTACAAATAATACTGCTAATCATTAACTCACAAGAAAAAGCTAAAATGGGGATATATATATATATATATATATATATATATATATATATATATATATAT
>AWOL01S0012066.1:0-62453 GCA_000715115.1 Nicotiana otophora | reverse complement strand
TATATATATATATTAAAACATAAAATTATTTACTTAATTTCAAGCTTTCGTTTATCATGATCATTCAAAGGCGATTACGAGATCACTGAATGAAGTCATGTTAGTTGTTTTTATGCTAAGAACTTTAATAATAATATTCGTTTGCTTACTGGATTGGTGTCACGATTCAAATTTTCCTCCATAGGATGTCGTGACGGCACCTAATCTCTAAGACTAGATAAGCCTAACACTTACTGAATTAATAGAAGCATTTGACCAACAATTAATAATTAGGAAATAGCACCTTATTACACAACTTACAATTCTCAAAATCGGTAGTATAATTCATAAGCTCTACTGAGTTTGCTACAAAAATCTCTAAATACAACTGTTTCTACAGAGATAAACAGTGCAAGTACAATAACAGAAGGTGACTCCGAGGCCTGTGAACGCAACAACAGGTTTACTTGAGTCCCCATAGCAAGATCCGTATAGCTAGCTAGCGATCGACTGACTCCGAATTAGCTGGATTTGCACAAAAATATGCAGAAGTGTAGTATGAGTACACCACAGTGGTACCCGGTAAGTATCAAGACTAACCTCAGTGTAGTAGTGACGAGGTACAGTCAAGACACCTACTGGACTAGATAACCTGAACAAGTATAGGTATAGAACTAACCGAGTATGATAGCTCTACAGAACTATGCTAAATGACAACAATAATACGATGCTTGCAGTAGGAAATAGAAGCAATAATTTGCAGCGAGACACCACAAGTAATAACACAGTAGAGCAAGCTGGACATAGTTTAAATCCGGTGAAAAACAAATAAAGGAAAGACAAGTAGCAACTTGATAAGAATAACTGTTTTCGCACCAGGTTTATTTAATAATCCCCACGAGGTACCAAACCTCAAAACCCACACAATTCACGGGTCCCAATTCATGAACCCTATTCACTTGGCATCTTATGCCCTCATTACAACTCGTAACTGCATGGCCGACTCACGTTCCAATAGAACCAATCTCACATATAAGACAAGTAGACGGAGTACGTTCAAATGATCGGTAGCATCAGTGTTCATCTTCTTAAACCGATAGGGTGATAAAGTACGTGTATGCTTGTGCATTTGTTCTATCACAGTTCGGGCCAACGAATAAGAGTAGAGAAAATGAACGGCACATAAGGAACTATCTCAACAATTTGCACCAACTATAACTCACACAGGTTAGGCACGCCACTACACAAATATCAACAACAACAAGGCCCCCAGGCCATCACAAGTCATCCTAAATCAATCCCCGACATAGGACACCTTGTCTCGTCACGTGCGCAATAATAAAGTAAATGTACTCCTTGTCGCGCCACATGCGCATAATAATATTTCCACCTTGTCTCGCCACATGCGCAAACCCACATATATAGCCCGCCTTTTCATGCCGCATGTTCCAATATCAATAGTAACAATAGCACGGTATAAACCTCGTGTAAACACCCGAATAAAACCTCCAATAATATTACATGCCAAAAACACAACATCACAATAGAATGACTTTCATAACATGTTCCCATATTCCACAACATTTCATCTAAATAATGTCAATACCACAACCGCGTTAGAAACATATAGCAATAACAACAACAATAGGGCGAGAATACGACAAGTAAATCAACTCAGGAGCTTTGGATCACAAATTTACGGTAGAACGAGCTCACAAAGAATAAACACAATAGGGAATACTAGTCTCAATAAGAATGACTCAACAAGGGAGAAATAATATATAACAAATGATTAAAAATAAGGATGAGGCAACTACGATAAATATAACTAAACTTCATTTAGGGTTGAGCAATTATAAAGAGATGCAACAAATTCAATTAAGGATAAATAACAGAAAAGATAATCTTAATCTCAAATAAGGATAGACAATTACATAAGAGATAATAATAATTTCAATTAAGGATAAGCGATTAGGAAAGGATAACATGGCAATCGAAGAGACAACCACTTCAGTTAAGGCACACAAGAGTCAAATAGGCAATAAGGGTTGAACATGAAGCAATTAATTCCAACTAAGACACATAGAGGTGAAACTAGTAAATGGAGAACTTAACATAACAAAACAACTTCATATCTAATGAACATAAGAACCTAAGAGCCCTAAAAGGTCAACTTTCCACAAATAAGCACGAGCACGTACTCGTCACCTCGCGTACACGGACTTCACATGACACAATTAGCACCAAAGACTCAATACCTAAGCGGTGGTTTCCCCCACGCAAAGTTAGGCAAGATACTTAGCTCAAACCACGCTCAATCAATCAATTAGTAGGCCTTTTCCCTCAATTTCCAACTCCGAACGACTTGAATCTAGCCAAAACAATTTCATACTATAATTATAACTATAGGAAACTAATTTAAATATTGAAATAATGATCTTAGCTAAGAATTGAAAGATTGCTCCAAAACGTCGACCCGGGCCCGCATATCAGAACCCGACCAAAATTATAAAAATCGAACATCCATTCGAAATCGAGTTCAACCATACCAAAATTATCAATTTCCGACCTCAATTCTTCCTTCAAATCATCATTTTACATTTTGAAAGATTTTACGATTGTTTCCCAAATTTCCAATTTAATTCGCTAATTAAATGATAAAATAGCAATGGATTCATAAAATATAACAAGATTCGGGTAGAGAACACTTACCCCAATGAGTTTCTTGAAAAACCCACTTACAATCTCCCAAAACCGAGGTCTAGAACTCAAACTATGTTAAAAATATCAAACCCTCGACATATAAGATTCTGCCCAGAACTTCCGCATTTACGGACAAGGAAGCACATTTGCGCTCTCGCATTTGCGAGCAAACGTTCGCATATGCAAACTCAACTGGACAGCCTAGTGGCTGCACCTGCGCACCGCAGAAGCGCACAAATAGATGCAGAAACTAACAGCTTCGCATTTGTGCTCAATGGGCCGCAAAAACGGCCATCGCATCTGCGATAAATTCTCCACAGAAGCGAAGTTCCCCCCTCTGGCCTCAATATCACAGAAGCGACATAACCTTTGCAGAAGTGGCTCCGCATCTGTTATCAAACCCGGCAGATGCGGATACACCAGAAACAGACGTGATCACAAGCAATAAAATCATCCACAACTCGTCTGAAAAACACCCGGGGTTCCTGGGAACCCGCCCAAACATACCTACAAGTTCCATAACATAACACGGACCCGCTTGAGGTCTCAAATCACATCAAATAACGTCGGAACTATGAATCGTACATTGAATCGAACTTATGAAATTTCGAATATTCCATCTTCTAAAACCTATGCCGAAAAGCATCAAATCAACACGGAACGACGTTAAATTTTGCATGCAAGTTGCAAATGACATAACAGAGCTAATCCAACTCTTGGTATCGCATTCCGAACCAGATATCACCAAAGTCAACTCTCAGTCAAACCCCTCAAACTTCCAAAAACTTTAACTTTCCAATTTTCGCCGAAATGCTTCAAATTGCCCTACGGACCTCCACATCCAAATCCGGATGCACGGTTAAGTCCAAAATAACCATACGGAACTATTGGAACCATAAAAATACCATTCCAGAGTCGTCTACATAGAATCCAAATTCCGGTCACCTCTTACCACTTAAGCTTCTAAAACACGAATCCTTCTTCCACATCAATCCCGAATCATTCGAAGTGCGAACTCGTCAACGCACGCACGTCATAACACATAATATGGAGTTGCTCGATACCTTAAGTCACTGAACAGAGCGCTAATACTCAATTTACCGGTCGGGTCATTACATTCTTCCCATATTAAACAAACGTTCGTCCTCGAACGTGCCAAGAATCGTCCAGAAGTCATCAAATCACTAAATGTATTCATCCTAAATACACTACGGGTGATCCCACGTCACCCCAATCCACATAGGCCCGACGACACCATCTCAATTGACATTTGTCCCTTTCGCCAATACTAATAAGCCTTAGAACCAAATTTCTCATCATCCCATCATTCCTAAAAGACCCGATTCCCGCATCAACACACTGTACCAACCTCAACCAGCTGTGACAACTTATGCCTATGCCCATAACGCACAACACACGACGTAACACATCACACATATGCCCTTAAAAACAACCCTAACCACATCAGCTACCCATAATCAAATCCAACACGGGCAATTAGCTCACATCTGTTAGAACCCTATTTCAAACCTTCACAACACTGACAACGATGTAATAAATATGAAGACCTCACAACTATTCACCTGAATCAACTAATTACATCTAACGCCACCTGGGCCACACCTCATAAGCTAAAACCTAATAAGCACAACGCAAATATGACTGGTTATGCAAAGAGAAACATATGAGAGAACTATCAAATAAGCCTGACATGCACAACCCCCTATCAGTACCATACTACGAATCAATTTCGCAAGGGAGAATTAAAGCATATGAATAAATCACAAGGACCTCATCCAAATATAACTCCACCGTGGCCTGCAGCCTGGTTCAAACACCTCAAAACACATGACACCGCGAGGGTCTCACCCTCAACTCTGAATCTCAAGTCGAATACACATAATACAAACCCAAACCTTCCACTAATTAAAGTTTGCCGACGAAATCACCACACATACTGAATTCTCACACCGGTAGAGGATCTAAATCTCAAGTCATAACCCATCACCCAGAATTCACATCAAAACTACTGAATGAGTAACAAAGGCCACTCAAAATCTCATAACTCTTAAATATGAAAAAATAAATGGTAGACACGGGCTACCACTATCAAATCTCCCAACAAGGATAAATACATAAGCAGAGTACTAAATCACGAAACTCACTCACATGTGAAGCAAAATAGGAGGACTCATCTCGATAAGCAGAACCGAAACAAAATACGAATGATGCTCCTCTATGAAAAATTGAAACCATACCTGTATGACATCATCTGGTGAAGCGGCCTCAGGACTACTGTAGAAAACACATCAACGGACTGGACCTCCCCCTCTTAGGCACCCTCTACTCACCTAACCTGTACCCCAAGCTGGCAGTGCAGGGATATGAGCAGCTGGAACCGAACTCATAGCCTGAATACCCCGTAGTGACACATCTATCCGGAGTTTGGGACAATCCCTCACCATGTGGCTGGTATCCCACAATCAAAGCAACCTTTCTGCTGACGTGTCTGTGGAAACTGTGCGGTACAAGTACTCTTGTAAGGCCCCGTAAAAATTTCCTAATGATTTAAGTTTTTAAAGTGCACCAACGGTATTTGGGAATAATGTATTTGAGTATTAAAGCAGACCTATGGGATAGAGCCACATCATGTTAAATTGATAATATATGTTTAAGGTGTTTTGGAATATACTAAGGTGTTTTGGGAATGGCAAGAACTTGTGTGGAATAAGTTGGACACATTAAGTGGAAAGAATGTTTCAATTGGTACAAGACTCAACTTCAAATGGATAGAACTCCCTAAATATAATGACTTAGGTGGTGATATACCTATCCAATTAAAGGCCATCGAATCTAGTTTCCAACGCATCAAACCGTTTGTCATTTGGATATGTATACAGAAAATTATGTCCATTTTACTGGACCTATGTCATATGCGTGCCCAGATGCGTGACCAAGCATATTTGAGAGTTCTGCCTCAGGTGCATGGCCAATGCACGGCCGCACACGTAGGAACCCATTAAATATTCCCAAGACCAGGTAGAGAGAGATATAAGTCATTTCTTTTAGCTAGGGCGTGTATATCAAGGGGAATCCGCCCAACACCTCCCTCCCATGAACCAAGGTAATGTTTTTGGAGTAATTTTGAGTTGATTACTACTCCTAAACACTTGTATTAACAAGGATTAATCTTAAAGATCCATAAATTTCCATTTAAATCCCCAAATTGGTCAAGAATACTACAAGTTAGGATTTTCATGAGTCTCACTACAAGAGGTATGTCTACCATCTCTAACTAATCTGTGGGGATTATTTATGTATGGAATATGTGTTATAACTTAGGATATGGTGATTGGAAGCCATAAATTCTCAATTTAAATACATAACCATTGTAGAGTTTGAAAGGTGATTATTTGCTGGAATTTTATTGGTTGGGTGTGGATGGATGGTCATGTATGTGATGTTGGAAGTTAAGAATTGTTTAAGAATGATGGTGGGATAAATTATTGGTAAATGGTAGTATTTGGATGAACTAATTCTATGGTTAAGAGATGTATAGATTCATGCCTACTAGGTGTTTTATAAAATGCTTAAATGAGCTGAAACCATGAATATATTCCTAATTTCTGTTCAATTTTGTTATGTCTCAAAATAGATTGGAATTACTAGAATTTTCAAAACGTTGTAGTAATTTAAGGAAAGCTCAAAGCGAGGTATGTTGGCTAAACTTCTGTCCTTGAATTGAATCCCATGATGTTCTTGTAAGTCCCGAGTTATTCATTATAAATTGACTATTCCGAATAAGCTTTGTGTCAAAAGGTATATGTTCAAAATGTGTTCCGAACGCTCTTGTCATATTATGATGTCATACGAGAATGTGTTCAAGTATGAGATGTGTGTTAAGATGTTATGACTTCAATAAGTGTTTCGAATGAAAGCTATTATGCCTGTGTAAGAAGTCTTGATGTGCTTAAGACTCTTAATTACTCGTGTGCGTAATGAAAGCCGTGATTAGAGATGTTTTATTGTTGATAATCTATAAAGATGCCTGAAAGTGAAAGGAGAGAGTTGGGGATATAAAGTGTGGCCACCGTGCCAAGAATGAAAGTTATACTTCTGGCCAATAGTGCCAATGAAATAAAATAATGTGAGAAAGGTTAAGAAATGAGTCTTGATTCAACTATTCCAAATTGACTCCAAAAATAGAATTATCCAAAGGCTCATGTATTCAAGTCATGTCCAAATGTGGTTGTTCTAACTAATGCTATGCTTGGTAGGTATTTCCAATATGTTTCGTGTTCTTACATATTCATGAGTTGAGATTATGTATTGCCCTTTTTGAGGAAAGGTATTTCAAGAGTATTCTATATGATGATGTTTATGATGATAATCCTTGAAAGCAAGGAAATAAAAGTTCAGAATATGATATACGGCCATAGTGCCATGAATGAAGAATAATATGTATGGCCAAGGGATCCAATGAAATAATGATGTTGCAAGTAGTTGAAAGTAATTGTGAAGTGATATATAGTGGGAAAGGTTATAAGACGTATGTATTTGTACTTATGTTTCCAATATGTTATAAGCTTTTACGCCCTCATGAGGAGAGGCTATAGTGTTCCTAAATATTTTAAATGTTCTTGATGTCCTATGATCACCTATGGCAAGTACAAGTAAGTGATGGTATGAACATGAAATGTTGACGTTTGCCAAATGAAAATTATGAGGTGTTGTAAGTCCCTATGGTTTCTATCATAGTATGTTTGCTACTAAAATAACTAATGTAAATGACTCCGATGTTAAGTCCCAAAAAATCATGAACATAGCTAATGACCATAAGTTGACAAGAGAGTATATATGAGGTGGAAGAGAGATATCCTATGCTAAATGATGATAAATCTTATGAAAACAAATTTGGGCCATATGCCACTGAAATTGGCTTATTGATTCACCATACATGTGCTAATGTAATGAGCGATGTTTCTCCATAATGAGCATGAACATGAAGTGTCCCAATGATCCTATGGACGGTCTATGAAATGCATAGGTGCATTGTATATGAAATCCTATGAACGGTCTATGAAACGAACAGGTGCATTGTATATGAAATCCTATGAACGGTCTATAAAACGCATAAATATATTGTGTATGGAACCCTATGGAAGGTCTATGAAACGCATAGGTGCATGGTTTATGAAATCCTATGAACGGTCTATGAAACGCATATGTATATTGTGTATGGAACCCTATGGACGGTCTATGAAACACATAGGTGCATTGTATATGAAATCCTATGAACGGTCTATGAAATGCATAGGTATGTTATGTTCTGAAACCCTATGGAAGGTCTATGAAATGCATAGGAATATTGTGTTATGAAACCCTATGGATGGTCTATGAAACACATAGGAATATTGTGTTATGAAATCCTATGAACGGTCCATGAAACGTATAGGTATATTGTGTATGAAACCCTATGGACGGTCTATGAAACACATAGGTGTATTCTATATGAAACCCTATGGACGGTCTATGAAATGCATAGGAATAATTGTGTTATAAAACCCTATGGACGGTCTATGAAACGCATAGGTATATTGTGATATGAAATCCTGTGGACGGTCTATGAAACACATAGGTATAGTGTTATGAAATCTTGTGGACGATTTATGAAATGCATAAGTGCATTGTGTATGAGAAGTATAGGTGTATGGTATGAATAAACACTATGGACGGTCTATGAAACACATAAGTGTATAATATGATATGTGAACACTAAGAACGGTCTAATGAGAAACAGTATTAATGCAGATAATAGGTGCCACTTTCGTTGTCCTTGTTTGTACATGTTGTTTCAATTGCATTATATTATGTGCTCCACGTATAAATCATATGGGCATTCTATTTTGAAAGAGGATTTCTAGCTATACATATTAGTGCTATTCGACAGTACTAACGTCCCTTTTGTGGGGGCGCTGCATCTTTAATGGATGCAGGTGGTTCTACAGAAGGTGGCATTGATCAGTGATAGCAGTACACTCTTTTCAGCTGATTTGGTGAGCCCCACTTCATTTCGGGGTCATGTATCTTTTGTTTCTCATGTACTATGTTTTGAGGTATAGCCGGGCCTTGTTTCCAGCATTTCCATATTACACTTCTATTGTACTTAGAGGCTCCGTAGACAGGTTGTGGGAGGTATTTGATGTTGGGAATTGGATTAGAACTGTTGGTACTTGGCAACATGTTTTTCATTAAATCTATAAACTCATACTATTTTGAAAATATTGAATGATGTTGTTAATGGGAATGAAATGAGAGTTGCTAATGAAATCTTTTGAAAGTTTGATTAATGGAGTACATCTCCTCTTTATTCAGGGATGAATTTGGGTAGAATGAAATCTAACAGGCTTGCTCAGTCGGGTTTACTCGGTTGAGCGCCGGTCACACTCCCCGAGTTTGGGGCGTGACACCTCTGAGACCCATGGGTACCTACCTAAAATACCATGCGAATACTGAAGTGCAAACAGAACTGGCTAACCCACAAAACCTCTACCATGCCATACCCTACCTTCAAAATAAGGACTAGTAGATCTCTCCGGTCTGTGAGACCTCTTAGCCTCCCTGTCCTCTCTCTCCTGACCCGCCTGTCCTCTCTTTCATGGTCCCACATGCCCTCTAATTGATGACGATTGCTACCAGCTGCTGTAATGGAACATCTGACTCCAACTCCTGAGCCATGCTAAACTGGATATTATGTTTGATCCCCTCAATGAATCTACGGACTCGCTCTCTAACTGTAGTGACCAAAGCAGGTGCATGTCTGGACAAATCACTGAATCTAACGACATACTCTAACACGGACATAGTGCCATGGCGCAACTGCTCAAACTCCATGCGCCATGCATCCCAAAGGGTCTGAGGAACAAACTCTCTCAGGAATATCTCTAAAAACTAAACCCATGAAAATAAAGCTACATCTACTAGGCTACCCAACACATACGCTCACCACTACTGATATGTCGCTCCCTTACACTGGAACATAGTAAAAGAAACCTCACTCGTTTCCACAATACCCATAGTGCGGAGAATGCGGTGGAACCCCTCTATAAAACCTTATGCACCCTCTGAAGCCAAACCATTGAAAGTAGGAGGGTCATACTTTTTGAACCTTACAAGCCTAAGTTGTTCTTCCTCAGATGATGTGGCCCTAACCATAGGCTGAACTGGGACCACAGGCTGAGTCACCATGACACCTGGAACTTGACCAATGTGGACTCACTTCTCTGGAGTACGGGCAGCGGGGGTCTGAGTACCTCCCCCGATATGCGAAGTAGCTGGTGCAACCGGAATCAACCCCGCTTGACCCAATGAACCATACATGCTTAGGAACTGTGCTAAAGTCTCCTGGAGTCCGGCAGGTGCCTCTAGTACCTGTCCCCTAACTGGAGCTACTGGCGGCTCCGCAACTGCTACTCTAGTAGGTGCCCTAACTGCGACACGTGCTCCTCTTCGGCATCTGCCTCCGCCCCTAGTGACACCTGTTCCGGGGGCGGCGTCATCAGTAACTACAGCTCGTGTCCTCACCATCTGTGAGAGAATAGAATAATACAAATTTAAACTTTGGGATCAATACACTCGCACGATAGGAAATGAAGAAGTGAAACTGTCCTAATAATTTTGTAGCCTCTCGAAGATAAGGAAAAACGTCTCCATACCGATCCGCAAGACTCTACTAAACTCACTTATGACTCGTAGCACCTATGAACCTAAAGCTCTGATACCAACTTGTCACGATCTAAATTTTCTTACGTAAGATGTCATGACGGAACCTAGTCTCTAAGACTAGGTAAGCCTAACACTTACTGAATTAATAAAAGAGTTTGACCAACAATTAATAATTAGGAAACAGAACCTTATTACACAACTTACAATTCCCAAGACCGGTAGTACAAGTCATAAGCTCTATTGCACTTGCTACAAAAACCTCTAAATACCATTGTTTCAAAATAGAGATAAACAGTGCAAGTACAATAACAGAAGGTGACTCCGAGGCCTGTGAATGCAACAACGGGTTTACTTGAGTCTCCATAGCAAGATCCGTTCGGTTAGCTAGCGATCGACTGACTTCGAATTAGCTGGATCTGCATAAAAATATGCAGAAGTGTAGTATGAGTACACCACAGTGGTACCCAATAAGTATCAAGACTAACCTTTGTGGAGTAGTGACGAGGGACAGTCAAGACACCTACTGGACTAGATAACCTGAATAAGTATAGGTATAGAACTAACCGAGTATGATATCTCTACAGAACTACGCCAAATGACAACAATAATATGATGCTTGCAGTAGGAAATAGAAGCAACAATTTGCAGCGGGACACCACAAGTAATAACACAGTAGAGTAAGCTGGACACAGTTTAAATTCGGTGAAAAACAAATAAAGGAAAGACAAGTAGCAACTTGATAATAATAACTGCTTTCGCATCAGGTTTATTCAATAATCCCCACGAGGTACCAACCTCAAAACTCACACAATTCACGGGTCCCAATTCATGAACCCTAATAACTTGGTATCTTGTGCCCTCTGTTGATACCCAATTTTGCCCTCATATTTTTCAAATAGTATATATACTTTCAAAATATTATTTTTTACTTAATCTACAAGAGTTATACAAGTATTTTTGTAAAATATTTTAGGCTTTGAAATTGATTTTCTTACATTTAAATTACTTGAATATGCATTAATTACCACTTAAATTATATAATTATAGTTTTTTTTATAGCTATTTTATACAATTTTGCAATAATAGCTTATACTTTACAATTAATTGCATTTATCATATTGTTCAGGGTCAAAAAATAATTTTTTATATTTTTGTAATCTTCAACTATTTTTTTAAAATGTTAAGTCTCACAAATAGTACTTATTATATTTATTTAGTTATTTTATTAAATTATTTTTCCCTAATTCCTTTTATTTAAAATCTTGCCCAAAACTAGGCCAATTTTGGAACCAAAAGCTAGCCCAATACTCCCACAACCCCAACCAAGCGTCTCTTTAAGCCAACTCGGTCCGACCCCTTCAAATAACCTGCCCCGATTCCCCTATGATCCTGGCCGTTGATCTCAAATGATCAACATTCAATAATAAACCAACCCATTTCCTAATATCCCCTCATCCAAACTCTTATCCCATTTTCCCCTTAGCAGGCGCCTTTATACTCTCTTAACCACCCCCCCCACTTCACAAACCCTAGCCACCTCACTCAAATCACAACCGCAATCCGATATCACATGGAAATCTTCCATGTTTCCTTTCCTTTCTTGCATACACGGAGATTCTTACCATTTCTTAAACATTACATTGTGTTTGGTACTGATTTATTTATGGAAGTTCATCAACAGGCATTCATTCAACTCCGATTCTGTATTATCGCCATGTTCTTGACTTGAAACATTCACCACCAGATTATATGGGTCTAATTCAGTGAGATTTGTTAACTATTTGGTTCTCCATCTTGAAGTAGGGTTTACCTAATTGATTTCCTAATCCGATTCTAAATCGATTCAGCATGCTATTATTTCCTTTATTATGTTTGATCGATCGTGTTTCCTTATTTTCTCGTTCAATTTTACTATTATATAAACCCCTCCCCTAATCCACTTTAACAGACTTTAATCATTGTTGTTCTCTCATACTTTCACTCACCCGATACTATTCTGAATCTACTGCTCTTGGTCGGCTGAAAGCCAAGGCCGTCGGAACCCTCTCTAACGACCTCCCTAGTGCGAGCACTGCTCGGAGCTCATTTGAGGCTCCTGTGAACTCTGACACACTAGGATTTGGGTCTTTTGGATGTTCTCTTTGCTGGTGATATTCGAGCAGTTTTTGACACTTAGCCTTCTCTTCTATTTGTTTGGTGAATCTACAAACTGGTGAGTGTCTTGACTTTTGCAATTCTATCCTCTTTGCTTGTTTCCACTGCTTCGCGTATCCATATTGTTCGAACCAATATGACTCCAATATTGTGTTATAATCATCGGTAATTTTACCTGCATTATAGCTATTCTGCAGTTCTGAATCTCCTAGTGTCACAACCTTCCTAATTCTTTAAACTCCTATGTGTTCATCTTGAGTGACTTTGTATATTTAAGTTTGCTTTGTTGTTCTGTTGTTTATTATGAGTTTTTGTCACGCCTTGTTTTTGGATACTCGCATTGAGATTCCTAGGGAATTGTCTCATACCCAGAATTTGCCTTAATGAACTTTTATTGATAACTCATTTATGTGAACTCTGTTTTTAAATCTGCTTACATGAACCATAATTGTTGTCGTAATGTTTAACCAAACACGTGGCTTTAAGAATTGTATTGTTTTGTTTAGCAAACTCTGTGCTCTTTATTATTGCCTAGTTCCCAGTTGAATCCTAATACACTTTTTTTTCTGTATTGTGTCTGGTTGACTGGCTTAAATTCTGAAATCTGTCTGCTCTGCTTGACCTTTTGTTGGCAATACCTTCTACCATGATATTTTTGAACTTGGAAACCTCTGTGTTACAGTCAGCATAATTAAGATTCTTATTAGCTGCTATAGACCATGCCTTCTTGCTTGTTTACTTGCCATTATTTGACTATGATCGTGTTAGACCTTCATGCCTTAAATTCCTAGTTTTGAGTCTCTTTTAGGCTAATTCATGCTTTACTGTAATCTTGTTGTTCTAAAAACTAAGCATGTATGCTTACTATGTTGACCTAAGTAATATGCCTCCTCAACTATACTAATGTTGCACATGCTATACCCCTTCGCTTGTTATGGACCTATATTGTCAGTCTTTATGCTAAAATGACTTTATTAAGGTTGTTATCTGTTGATCCTTCAACTTTCATGATTAGATCCCCTACTTGAAATTGCTTTGAGTTGTTTTTGACCATATTAGTGTTTGAAACTTCTTTAGAAGTAGTCTGTTATCCTGTGATAATCAATCATATCCCCTAAACATGGAAAATGTAAGCATGAACTTGTCTTGTGTGTGTCCTGTCAACATGTCACATGAATTTGTCTATAGGTCTTGGTGATAATTAGCTTTACAGTCCTAAGAAATAGGTGTGCATACTTCCTTCCTTGTTTAGTTAGATCAACATATAGTCTGTTGCTTGTAATCATGTGTGAATCCTTCGTTTGGGCTTGGTGTCTGTTCTATGTGATGTTGGGCTTGGCTGTTGGATTCAGACTTACTGCTGGTCTTATGAGCTGGGTTTTGAGTCTACTGGAGTTGTCGAAGGTCTAGGAAAAGCATTGGTTTATCTTTACTGGGCCTATCAATCGGCCTATAGTTGTCTTCTCTTGCAGCTATTCATATTTAATTTGTATTATTTCATTCGGGCTGTAATAACTTGTAATAACAAATGATGGGGAAGTTAATGAAAGGGGTTGAGGTATTCTAATGCTTGCACAAAAGGGTAGAAAACATGCCTATAAGGTCTATGTATTCTATTTGTTATTTCGTTCAGCATGCCTTTAGTGAGTTGTACACTAATAGTAAGCATGTCTATAGGAAATCACACACTTCACTTAACTTGTCTAATACTTGTACACCACTCAAAGCATGTTGGTCTAAGCATTTGATGTACTTGTTTCTCATTGTGCACGTTTAGACAGCATACCTATAGGATGCAATAGAATGTGCTTGGATAGTCTATATACCATAAGGATCCAACTAATCAATCAATCAATCGCCTCTATTGCATTTAGTATACTGCTCGTCTAGATATCATGACTATAGGACCTTAATCAATCAATCGACTACTTCTGTTACTCTCACCACACTGCCCCGCTTTATATGATATGCCTCTAGGGATGAAGCATTCTAAAATCAATTTCAATTGTCAATTATTAGAAATTCTACCTATAGGATACTGTCACCTGCCTAAGAAACATGTTTATAAAATCAGTGTCATAAACCCTGAGTTTTCGAACAGCCTTACTGCCTCATCGCATGAACAATGTAGATGTCATGCCTATAGGTTTGTAATACCTTTAATATGCAAATTCGTTAGTTTAAAGCTGCAACGCTACCTGTACAATGCTGGAAATCAGAATCACATAGAAACTATGGCTATAGGACTTAATGACTCTAATGCGTCTGAAATTGTCTACTGCCTAACTGCCCGCGTGCATTTGTTGTTTATATTTGGAGGTTAACTTGAGCCTTTAATTGTACTTATGTGTAGTCCTACATGTTTTTGAATGTGCGCTAGTTTTATCATTTTGAGCTTCCTAAGTAAAGTCTAGAACCACCCAAATAGAGGTCCAAAGCCTCGTAGACCATAGGTATGGGACGGGTAGTGCACGCATAGGGTACGACCTAGAATAGAATTAGAATGCCTTTAGGTAAATAACTTTAACTTAGTAATCGGGTAGCAGGAGATGATAGTCTGTGCCTGCTGAATAATATGAGCAACCCCTACCTCAAAGGAGTTGCGAAATATTATTTATGTTGCACGGGGTGATCCTTTAGGCTTAAAAACTTAGGACCCCCCCTTTTCTTTCTTTATTTGTTATTTACACTTAGTCATTTAACATAGATCAATGTAGTAGTATTTCTGTAGTTCTCACGTGCCTAATAAGACTCTTCGACTTCTAAATTTTCCTTTATTTATTAGATCACCTAGTCTAATTACATAATCCACATAGTTTAACGTTCGGCAGGAACCCATAGTTGTGGACCTCAAGGAGTGCCTAACACCTTCTCTTTAAGGTAATTTGAGCCCTTACCCGATCTTTGGTGACGCGGACTAGTTTAAACAGAGTTATTCGCAAATAGGTGCCCTAACGCACCTTAAATATCGTTAGGTGGCGACTCTTCTCTTTTAATTACCTTCCTTTAAAAGAGTTGTCACATGTCGAAACCCGCTTTCGCGAGAAAACGGGGGGTGACAGCATGGCGACTCTGCTGGGGATTACTAGGCTCTTACCATAATGAACTTGACTTATGTGGATTACTTTCTTTGTCTTAAACAGCTATTACATGCACATCCCTTTCCCTAATCACTTTTATTTGTTTTAAAATGCTATTATATGCACATCCCTTCCCTTATTCTCCTTTATTTGCTATGACATGTATGATCTCTCTCCATCTCCTTCATCTCGTCTAAGACTGCTATATTATGACTCTCCCATCCCTATTTCCCTACCTACTTCATTATGTTCTCACACATTTTTTCATGAGCTAAACTGACTTCTTTCTTTTGTCTTTCTTTTCTTTTCTCCTCATGTTCACTTTTACTATTTACTGCTTTTATGTACTTTAATCATGAAAATACTTGGCAGTGTGTTATTATTTCTGCATAAAGCGTGCTCCGCATCATACTCCACTCGTGCCAATTATCAACATAATGACGCTTGACAAGTGTCCGCGCTTTCCTGTAATCACCTTTCTTAAATCGGAAAGGCTTATTTGCGGTAGCCTAGTCGATCGGTGGTGCAGTCGACAGTCCCATGCCTTACCCTCTCAAGTTGTCCACTTGGGAGTACCAGTCTAGACCTTTCTAGAAACCCTACTCTAATTTGAAATGTACATGCATCACGCTAAACCTAGTACCGGTTGAAGTGTTGTTAACGTAACAACCCGCTAAGATGAGCCTTGTCCAAAGTCCGACGGGATTTCCACAATCCCAGTGGACACTATCATATTATGTGTATTACTTGGAGAAAATGTGCCAACTTGTTGATCATTATTGCGTAAGTAGTCAAATCTGGAGGGGGAAAGGGCTAAACTTTGTTTGTTTGTTTGGTGACCTGCTCTCTTTGTTGAACATTCAACCAAATAGGGAGATAATCGAGGCCGCCACCATGTTCTCATACGAGAAAAGAGTTGTTTTCTGATTTGGCAATATAGAAATAACTCCTCCCCTAGAAGAAATAGGAGGTTTTGCCAAGTTGCCATGGATAGTCCGGGATTACTGGTACCAGAGAATCATACTCCCTACGGTTTTCTAAAAATGATGGGTTTTAAGAAGAATGACGAACTACTCTATCTAATGAAATCATACATCCCTTTTCAATTTCTGTACGAGCATCATGGGCATAGCAAGTCATATCATCTTCACCATGATCAACTAGCAATTACTTCCTTAGGATGGGTGCACCGCCGGGTTTATGTCTTCATTGTCTGCTTCTTGGGTTTGTTGGTATTTCCAATAAAAGGAGGAAGGATTCACACTCTCTTAGCCATGGTCGCCAGGACCTTAATGGATGGCGTCTAGGGACAAACTTACACTATCATCCCCATGATCTTAGCCAAGATGTACAAGTAGGGATTCAGACACTTTGAGGGTTCTAATCTATTGCTACAAGTCTGGTTGCTGGAATACTTTCAGAGAGGAGGGTATTGTCTAGAGCTTCTGCGAAGGCCATTGAATGACTACATAGCCAACCATCACCCAAAGAAAATGACATTAATTCCAGAAAGGTTTGCAAAGCATGGAAATGTTGTAAGTTGGGTGCGTTTCTTCAGCAATCTGACAGACGAGTAGGTGCATTGGATGTTTGAATAGTTTCCTAGTAGTGAGTTCATCATCAGATTGAAGGGGACTACTCACTTGGTGTTGATCGAGATGCGAGGTATCTACCCTTATGCTCCAATAAGGGTAATGAGACAGGCTGGAAGAAAACAACTCATACCTCGGGTTTCTAATATGGTCTAGTACAAGGAAGATTTCAAGGGAAATGTCATTTTGTTCATGTTCGAAGCGCAACACATGTAGAACCAAAAGATCATTGTGGAAGAGGAAACTATTAAGCCAGACAGGTGTCACGCTGGTCATATGTACTACTATTTGTCATGCCTAGAAGACGACGTAGAAGGGGACATCAAGCTAGGAGTTAATCTGAAGGGTAGGATCATAGATGAAGTGGCTGAGGCATAGGTTAAGTACAAGAGGCTACACAAAAGGGTGTTCGAGTCCGAAGCTAAACATCTAAAGCAACACCAAGTAAACGTGGAAGCAATAAGAGAATGGAAGGATATTGCCACTAAGTCAACAGAAAGATTGGAATACCTGGAACAAGGATTGATGGAGCTAGAAGGGAAGATGAGAAAGAGACTCTCGGATTGTCATGGCATGGACGACGATGAAGGAGGAAATCTGGCAAAAGCTTACTTACTGTTTGATATGCGCGATCTGGGAAATCCGATTGATGGGGTCAGAAGAGCCAAGCATGGAGAAGGTCCTTCAGGGACCCAGTAGATTAGGAGATGATGTTCTTTACTGATTTCTAGCTAGATTAGATTTTGATGTAATAAGGCTAAATGTCATTAGTAATTTTATTATATTATTGTTGATTTAGTAAAAGTTTGTTTTGGCTTATTTTTGCATTAATGAAATGAAGCAAATGTTGGCACCAATTTTCTCCAAATCTATGTGTTGCTTAGGCCTACCTCAGGCACAATGAGGTCCCTAAATTAGGACGCGAATTATTGCATGACTTTGTGAAACGTGTTTAAATATTGCGAACACTCTTTTATTTCACCTTACTAACTTAGTTTATCTTTTGCTTTTTCTTTATTTTTGATTACTCCCGTTCCTAAAGGTTGGTTCGTGCATACTGGCATCATCATCATACCACACCAGATCCAGAGGTCCTCCTCCACCTAGAAAAGCAAAAGCAAGGGCAAAAGGAAAATGAATGATCTTAGCGGTATCAGGAAAGACAACGTTGCTGTGCGAAAAACGTTGAAACTTCAGATGGCAAAAGTACTCCGGGGCAGAATGAGTTGGTCTTACATTTGGAGCAGAAAATTCTGGAATTATAGAGCGAGCTTGAGCAGGTCCGAAATCTGGCAAACCTCTCCCTTACCCTTAATGTTCCCGACATCAATCAGCAAAACCCGACTACCCAGAACCAAACACCACCACAAAATGCACAAAATCAGAATCCACCACCCACAGTTCTGAACCCTCCCGCACAACACCAGTATCATAATCCCGCACCTCCCAAGAACCTTAACCCGCCACCAGTGCCAATCCCCCAACACTACCACCGTCATCCAACTCAATACATGCAAACCTGCACTTATCACACTCCCCAAAATGCACCACAGCCTACTCCCGATCCCCAAAACTAGACCAACGATCACCCGTATACCCAAGTTCCAGAAACTCATCAAAGCAATCCGATATATGTGGACACCTTACCCCATACCCCACAACAAACCCTATACATAACCGAACCAACTGAGAAGGATCTGCTCATTAGAAACATTGCAGAGGAACTCAAGAAACTCACAGGGAGAGTCTGGAGTGTTGAAGGTAGGAAAGGCATTTAAGGTCTAAATTATGAGGACCTGTGTATTTAGCCGGATGTGGAACTGACGGAGGGTTACACAGGTCCTCATAGTTTAGACCTTCAATGCCTTTCCCACCTTCAACACTCTGGACTTTCCCTGTGAGTTGCTTGAGTTCCTCTGCCATGTTTCTAATGAGCAGATCCTTCTCAGTTGGTTTGGGTATGTATAGGGTTTGCTGCGGGGTATGAGGTAAGGTGTTCATTCTTACCCACTCCTACAAGCATGTCGCAGTATGTTCTTAGATGCACCTTCGGATCACCAGGTCCTCATACTACGACAAGATTGTAGGAGTGGGTAAGAATGAACAAATCCGTATTAAACTATTCCTGCGAAGCCTTAGAGGAGATGATTTGTCTTGGTATATCAGTCAAAACCAAAAGAAGTGGGTTAATGGGGTGAATATGGCATCAGATTTCATGGATAGATTCAGGTTCAACACGGAAAATGCGCCAGACATTTTCTACATTCAGAACCTCAAGAAGAAGCCGACAGAATCCTTCCGCGCGTATGCTACTCATTGGAGATCAGAGGCCGCAAAGGTAAGGCCAGCACTTGAAGAAGAATAAATAAACAAGTTCTTTGTTAGGGCTCAAGATCCCCAGTATTACGAAAGGTTGGTGGTCATCGAAAATCACAAGTCCTCCGACATCATCAAATTAGGGGAAAGAATAGAAGAAGGAATCAAGAGCGGGACAATAACTAATTTCGATGCGCTGCAAGCCACGAATAAAGTATTGCAATCCGAGGGTATCTTAAAGAAGAAAGAAGTGGGTGCCATGATGGTAGCCTAGGGCCCTAAGTCTCCCCTCACATACCAAACACCTCCACCCACATATCAACCCTCACCACCAAAATACCAATACCTTGCCACCACCTACCATACCTACAACGCTCAACCTGCATATTACCATTCACCTCCACTAGCCCGCCAAACCTACTCAAAGCCACATCCAAATTTTGACTGTAGACCACCTAGACAATACACCCCAATTGTTGAACCCATAGCCCAACTGTATGAGAGACTGAAGGTCGCCGGCTATGTCACACTTATTCCTGCTGTTGTTGTGGAAAATCCCTCCCAATAGATCAACCCCAACAAAACATGTGCTTATCATTCAAGCATGGAGGGTCATACCATTGAGGAGTGCTGCACGTTGAAAGACAAGATGCAAACCTTGATCAACACTAAGGTTATACAAGCAAAGAAAGCTGCACCAAATGTTCGCAACAACCCTTTCCCGGATCACAGAGGTGAAGGAGTGAACATGATAGAAACTATTGAGGAGTGGGATCAGGAAGGGTCCATTAGACTCATTCGAGAGGGAGACGCTCCTAAAACATCTCCAGTCTCCCTCACGCCAGTTTTGGTACAAACCCAGGCACCATGTGAAGTTGAGGTAGTTGCACCCTTCACTGTAATGGTAGCTCCCACATCATCTTACAAGCCTGATGCCATCCCGTGGGATTATGTTGCAGAAGCAAGGATAAAGGGAAAAGCCAAAATGGAAGAAACAGGTGCCGCGCAAGGTATGACTAGGACTGGCAGAGTTTACACACCTGAGAATCTGGGAGGAATGAGCAAGGAAGCTGTACCTAAGCCGTTTGTTTTTTAGACTAAGCGATGACGATCTCTGAAGGAAGATACAAGCAAGTGAGTACTCCATTATTGACCACCTAAACAAGACTCCTGCTCAGATATCCATCTTATCATTGTTGCAAAACTCAGATGCGTACAAGAATGCTTTGATGAAGGTGTTAAGTGAAGCTTATGTACCCGCCGGCATCACTAGTGGAGAGATGGCTAACATGGTCGAACAGGTACCAGAGAGCCACAAAATCACTTTTCATGAAGATGAGTTACCACCAGAATGACTGAGTCACAACAGGGCATTGTACGAGATACGAATGGGCAGCGTGAATGTGAAGGCGTTCGATGGAGCTCAGAGAGCCACTATCGGAGAAATCAACCTCGATCTACATATGGGTCAAACTTGGTTTGAGGTTGAGTTCCAAGTGCTAGATATATCTGCTAATTACAATCTATTGTTGGGACAGCCATTGATACATACAGCCAGGGTAGTGGCTTTAACTCTGCACCAGACTGTGAAGTTCGAGTGGAATCATCAGGAGGTGATCATTTATGGAGATGGAAGCAACCCTATCTACACTAATCAGACCGTTCCAGTCATCGAGAACAGGAGGAAGTTAGGCTGATAAACATATCACCGCATTGAACGGGTGAACGCAATTGAAAAGGATCGATGGTGGAGCAAGAAGATAGAAAGTATATTGTTGTGGACGGGATATGAACCAGGCAAGGGTCTTGGCAAAAATCTTCAGGGGATCACCAAACCCATACAACCACAGTATCATGGCACGACCTTTGGACTAGAATATGAATATACATGGCAAGAATATCAAGATTGGATACCGCCATAGCGTGCCCCTTATTATCCGCTGGAACAACTCGTACCATCGTTGCACCAGACATTCCATCAAGACGACGTGATGTGGGGAACCGAAGAAGATGAGGTTTTGGCTGGTATAAGGAAGCTGTTTCTAGATGAAGAAGACATGGACTGCAGTGCAATTGTTGGGGAGCAGGAGGAGGAAGACTTTGCCATTAATACAATGGAAGAAGGAGTTGTTCTCAGAAGCTCGACCGCTGCACTGTCCCGGGCTCGCCGAGTTCCTGGGTAGCCTGGCAAATTAATATGAATTATTTTCAAATAGTTTTGATCATTTAAGACATTTTCAGTATTTTGTTTGAAATAATTATTCGATACATCGAGTCGTACTTGTTGACATTTTATAGCTTTAATGCATTACTTCTTTTCATATTTATTATTATCTTTCTACATTCTTTTCAGCATAAGTATTACATATCCCGATGAACCTACGGCTGTGACATGTAATGAGACAACGCAACATAAGGACAGTGATTCGAAAGATCTGGAGGATGATATAATACCTGAGGAAATTGTCAAAGAAGTATAGGATTTTGAAAACAAACCGAAGTCTAATTTGGAAGAGACTGAGGCCGTTAACTTAGGGGATTCTGAAACAGTCAAGGAAACTCGTATAAGCATTCATCTATCACCGTCAGAGAAAGAAGAGTATATCAGGTTCCTAAAGGAGTATGAGGACATATTTGCATGGTCCTATGATGATATGACTGGCTTGAGCACATCCATAGTAGCTCACAAGCTACCCGTCAATCCCATGTGTCCACTGGTAAAGCAGCAACTCAGAAAGTTCAAGCCAGATATGAGTTTGAAGATAAAAGAGGAGGCCACCAAGCAAATCAAAGCCAAGGTTCTCCGAGTGGTCGAATAACCGACCTGGTTAGCCAACATTGTGCCAGTTCCAAAGAAAGATGTGCCTTCGGAGCCCTTGCTGGAAATTGTTAGGTTTCATCGTCAGTCGCCAAGGTATCGAGTTAGACCCGTCAAAAATTAAAGCTATCTAGCACGTACCACCGCCAAAGAATAAGAAAGATGTGATGAGTTTTCTAGGGCGCATCAACTATATCAGCCGTTTTATAGCACAATCAACGGTGATATGTGAGCTAATCTTCAGAATGCTGAGGAAAGATGCCGCAACAAGATGGACTGAAGAATGCTAGAAAGTCTTCGATAAAATCAAGGAGTATTTTTCTAAACCGCCCGTGTTGGTCCCACCAGAACCAGGAAGACCTCTGCTGCTTTATCTATCTGTGTTGGAAGGAGCCTTTGGTTGTGTTCTAGGAAAACATGATGAAACTGGAAGGAAGGAGCAGGCGATATATTATCTGAGAAAGAAGTTCACGCCTTACGAAGCCCGGTACTCTTTATTAGAACACACTTGCTATGCTTTAACATGGATAGCCCATAAGTTGAGACATTATTTCTGTGCGTATACTACATATCTCATATCAAGGATGGAACCGCTAAAATACATCTTTCAGAAACCTATGTCTATGGGTAAGTTAGTAAAGTGGCAGATATTACTAAGTGAGTTTGACATCATCTATGTAACTCAGAAGGCAGTCAAAGGACAAGCATTGGCGGATCACTTGACAGAAAATCCCGTAGACGGAGAATATGAACCATTGAAAACGTATTTTCCCGACGAGGAGGTATCGTTTGTAGGAGAAGATATTATCGAGGCATACGATGGTTGGAGGATGTTCTTCGACGGAGCAACAAACTTCAAAGGAGTGGGTATCGAAGCTATCTTAGTATCAGAAACCGGTCAACACTATCCGATATCTGCAAAACTCAGGTTCCCGTGTACCAACAATATGGCGGAATATGAGGCTTGCATCCTGGACTCAGGTTGGCCATTGATATGAACGTTCATGAGTTGCTGGTAATCGGAGATTCAGATATATTGGTGCACCAGGTTCTAGGAGAATGGGCTACGAAGAACACCAAAATATTGCCATACTTGCACTGTGTACAAGAGCTGATCAAGAGATTCACAAAGATAGAGTTCAAGCATGTTCCAAGGATTCAGAATGAGTTTGCAGATGCATTAGCCACTTTATCTCCCATGATATAACACCTAGATAAGAATTTCATCAATCCTATCCCAATAGGAATTCATAAGCAGCCAACTTATTCTGCTCACGTTGAAGAAGCAATTGACGGAAATCTGTGGTTCCACGACATCATGGAATAATTAGAAAAAGGAGAATATCCATAGCACGCTACACACACTCAGAAGCGCACGCTTCGAAGAATGGACAACCATTTCTTTCAAAGCGAAGGAATTCTGTATAGAAGGACTCCTGATTTGGGATTGTTGCGATGCGTCGATGCCAAAGAGGCATCTAGATTGCTCGAAGAAATACATGTCGGAACTTGCGAACCCCACATGAATGGTTTCATTCTGGCCAAGAAAATATTAAGAGCATGATATTTCTGGATGACTATGGAAACAGACTGCATCAAATATGTTCAAAAGTGTCACCAATGCCAGATACATGTTGATATGATACGAGTGCTGCCTAATGAACTTAATGCAATGAGTTCGCCATGGCCTTTCTCCGCTTGGGATATAGATGTCATCGGACCAATTGAACACGCTGCTTCAAACGGACATAAGTTAATTCTGGTGGCTATAGACTACTGCACGAAATGGGTTGATGTCGCATCCTATAAGGCTGTAACTAACAAAATCTTAGTAGATTTTGTTCGGGACTACACTGCATCGTTTTCCGATTTGAAGTACCTGAGTCAACCATTACTGACAATGCCGCCAATCTCAACAATGACTTGATGAAAGCCATGTGTGAAACATTCAAGATCAAGCATTGGAACTCTACAACACACAGGACGCAAATGAATGGAGCCGTAGAAGCCGGCAACAAAACATCAAGAAGATATTGAGGAAAATAGTAGACAATTTCAAATAATGGCACGAGAAGCTACCATTTGCTTTGCTCGGGTATCGCACCACAGTTCGAACATCCACTAGGGAAACTCCCTATCTATTGGTTTACGGTACTCAAGCCGTTATTCCCACCGAAGTAGAAATCCCTTCCTTAAGAGTCATAGAGGAAGCTGAGCTCAGCGACGCAGAATAGGTACAAAGCCGGTATGAATAACTAGCTCTCATTGATGGAAAAAGAATAAACGCAGTATGTCGCAGCCAACGATACCAGAATAGAATGGCAAGAGCTTTCAACAAAAAGGTTAGGTCAAGGAAATTCACACCGGGGCAATTGGTACTAAAATGGATCTTACCACATTAGGATAAAGCAAAGGGAAAATTCTCGCCCAACTGGCAAGGCCCTTACATGGTTCACCGAGTATTAACATGAGGAGCGCTTATACTTGCAGAAATGAATGGAGAGATTTGGCCAAAAGCTATCAATTCAGATGCAGTCAAAAGATACTACGTTTAATATTATGTTTTTCTATTTGATGTAACTGAACTACGCTTGACTTGATCCCATTTAAGAGGGGATACGTAGGCAGCCTTGTGGGTTCGGTCATATCATAATAAAATCGTCATTTCCCCTATGGTCAGAAACAGGGGCAAGAACTCGAGTTTGCCCGATCTCATCATGTTTGGAACCGCCAAGGAAGGTATCGCCAGAAGTACGCATTTAAACTAGGGCAGAATTTTGAGGAGGATCCTCAAAATTCCGAGTTAAGGAGGTTGCGATGTCTCAAAAGCATGTCACAATCATCAATTCAACAAAACTATTTGCTCTCGTGTATTATCACATATTTCAAACAACTATGTTTTTATAAACAATTTATCAAATGTATGTTTTTCGAAAATTGTGCTTCTATAGCAGCTAGACGTTACCCGAGGTAACTCAAGCAGGGCCTCCAGACAAAAGCAAAGGCAAAGAAAGGAATCGAGAGCACGAACCAACCTATCTTCGCAAAACTCATGACTTTTCTTTGAATGCAGGCACAATGAACATAAAAAGAACGTCCGCAAATACATGCACACAACAAGATCACTATCTTCACATCGACAAAGGGCGCCAAACGCAAACACATCAAGCTAGGAAATGCTTTATTCTCACATTTAGCCATTTGCTTTTCTTGCATAGGACTAAGTACTGCCTTCATCATCACATAAGGCTAAGCAATGTCTTTCCTTGCTAGAGACTAAGCACTAGCTCCACTCCTTGCATAGGGCTAAACACTGCCCTCACATTGTATAAGGCTAAGCACTGCCTTTCTTTGCATGAGACTAAGCACTGTATTCATTCTTTGCATGAGACAAAACACTGTCTCCACTCCTTACATAGGGCTAAACACTGCCCTCACATTGCATAAGGCTAAGCACTGCCTTTCTTTGCATGAGACTAAGCATTGTCTCCATTCTTTGCATGAGACTAAGCATTGTCTCCATTCTTTGCATGAGGCTAAACACTGCCTTTCTTTCCATGAGACTAAACACTGTCTCCATTCCTTGTATGAGGCTAAGTATTGCTTCCATTATTGCATAAGGCTAAGTACTGTCTTTCCTTGCATGAGACTAAGCGCTATCTCCATTCTTTAAGCACTGTCTCCACTATTGCATAAGGCTAAGCACTGCCTTTCTTTGCATGACACTAAACATTGTCTTCGCTCTTCACATCGGGCTAAGCACTTCCCTCATCTCACACAAGACTAAACCTTCGTTCTCGCATATGACTAAACATTATCTGTTTCCTCTCTCAAACGATCGATATCACCGCATATTTGCATCTCATGGGCTGAAACATCGCCATATTTTCCGAAGGCGTCATAGTCTGAGGGCATCATCCTCATAGCCCGAAGACATCATACCATGGTCGGAGGATCTCTCGAAATTGCATATCATTACTCAAAGGCGTCATGGTCCAGAGGCACTATCTTCAGGGCCCGAGGACACCATTCCATGGCCGGCGAATCCCTTGTCATACACTTCATCGCCCAGGACGCATTACAAGAAATTGAACTTTTTGTGGCGCCGAAAGTCGCTACAAAAGACCTGAATGTCGCCACTGAAGACCTTTAGTGGCGACCTTAGGATTGCTGCAAGTACAACCGTTACTAAATGTTTTTTGGGACGACTGCGTTGGTCGCCACAAAATGTCTCTTTTTGTGGCGACTATATAACCACAAAGACTTAATAAATTCACTACAAAAATGAGTCCTACAAATACATTTTATGTAGGTCGCCACAAAATAATGACATTTAGTAGCGACCATAGTCGCCACTAAAACTATTAGAGCTTCAGTAGCAACTCTTGTCGCTCCAATAGCTTGAGATTTAGTAGCGATGTTGGTCGCCTCTAATAGAAATGGCTTCTGTGACAAAATCCTGTCGCCACTAAAACATATTTTTCCAACAATTATAATGATAAAAATTCTAATACATTTCCATCAATTAATACCACTATTAAAAGCATCCAAAATTATTCAACAACCAAACAAAATATTTCTGAAGTCAGAATATTATATATACTTTCATGATAAAAAGATAATTACATATTTACTACACAATACTTCGTTGGTCACTATTATTGTACAAATACATACGATAAAAGAAAAAAAAACAAATATTAAGTGTCTTGAAACTCCTCCTTGATCAACGCTATTTGTGATTGTTTAGGAATCGTGTCCCTGTTATTAAAGAAAAAATAACACAAGATCACTTTTACAAACTCATAATATAATGCTATTAGTAAAAGGGGTGACCACAATAAAATTGCACTCTAATAAAAATAGCAAAAGACATTTAAATATTAATGTAAGCTGATTAGGAGAATAACCTTTTACATCAGAAGGACTATATAGGTTACGCTACCAATGGTAACAGTCCCAGTGCATACAAAACTTCAAGTTAAAAAATGAGCAGAGGAGTCCGAAGATTTTCTGAAGGAACTCATCTAGAACTGTTATATTTAACTAACAGGGTATGAGGATTGCTTATTTAGTTCCTATTTGACCTTTCTCAACATATGTAATAACATCAGGTGGCATGTTATTTACTTCAACTGCATTTTCACTATTGTTTAAACTATAAACTATACTGCTTTCTTGAGGATAATACCTACGTTTCTCTTACTCATATAATATGCAATTGGGACATAGCACTGAATGCATTTGTATAACAGAGGATATTTCATGGTTTAATGGTCAGTAGCATTAAAACATTTAGCATATAAGCAGAGATGATATTCCTCATATGTTGCTTCTATCTGAACCCTGTACAGCAATATGCATTTGACATTTAAAATGAGAAAATGACAATTTGGATTCCCATGATGCAATAATCCCACAAAAGTTAGCATTGCAAGAATGGAAAAATGAAAAGTTGTAATGCAGCACAATGTCTAACCATAAGAAAGGTAAAGAATTCATTTGTGAGTGAATGACTGATGTCTCAGGTAATTTCTTCCAAATTAAAATTTTGCATTCACTATTTCTTCATAAGCATATATGCATAATGCATCCTGACAAACGAGTAGTCCAAACAATCATTAAATTCATTACTTGGAATCATGATCATCATAATTTCTTAAAATAATAACGGAAGATTATACCAAGAAGCTAATGACTTTAAACGTATGGCAATTCCTATTAGGATGTTATGGCAAACTAATCACACCTATCATATTCCTAATTTAAATGAAATATCAATTAAACTTTATAGACATGTCCATTGTTGTTCAGAACAAGGGCACCAAATACCAACACACTGAGAAGCATTAGCAGGTTGTGTGTGACGGGTATCTCGAATCCAATAGACAAAAATTAAGTGTGTTGCTTTAGCATGATAGTGCGGAAATCCTTCCTGCAATAACCACCCACCTAAATTTATGACTTGTAGCCTAAAAATCAGTATATCCAGAACATATCAATAGACAACTCAAACCAGAAGAAAAGCTTAGATAATGAATATATTTCCCAAACAAAGAAGGTGAAGCAAAGATAAAATACCAAATATTTATATTATACGGAAAAACTTTCACATTAAGTAAAGCCATCAGTTTGCCACAACTAATATCTAGTGAGAGATGAAAAACTAAAGTTGAATTAAAAATTAAAACCTAAGCAGTTATCAATGAGCAAATTATACAAGACCATGACTAACCAAGACACTGTAGGTTAACAAGTCATCACTTGCGCTAAAATACCACAAAGTTTTGATATGATTGAACAAGATACTGTATGTTCCAGAGAGTTTCTCCTTTAAGCAAATAGCAATTGGTACATCATATGCTTTTTCATTCTAAAAACAGATGAAAACTAAGAAGGTAAACTACCTCGTCATGACCCTCAATATTGAAATGGTCAATTAGGTGTGGGAACATCATTATAACTAGTCTCAAATAGTCATAAAATCAAAATTATGTGTTTATCGAGCTCTACCTATAACTAATAGATCAGGATTTAGTAGGAAAATAAATGTGTTGATAACTAGAAAAGTTAGAGTTTCTTATTTTTACTTAGCACTAGAAAAAGTTAGCTTTGCATTTTAGATTAGGTAATTGTGGATTCTTAATTATTTTCTTAGCCTATAAAGGCAAGAGTTTTCATAGAGTGTCAGCCAGGGAAAATGGAACTTACTCTTAACTGTCGATTTTGATTCCATTATAGCTATATGCAAGAACAATCATCAAGTTAATATCTCCCCTGGAGTAAATTCACCCAAACCGTATGAGAAAAATCAACTATGTTATATTTTCTCTATTTGCTGCTTCAATTGTAGATATACCATTGATTCTCTTCGAGCTTGAATCACATTATTCACACATCATTTGCTGCTACATTAGTTGATATTCCAGCTTAGAAAATAAAACAAATCAAGTATCATAAAAATAGAACCTTCTCTTGAGGCTAAGAGCATGGTAAATAGGGATCACATATGGTGAATCTATAATAATACAACTACTAAATTGCCATAGTTCACAAGGAAATACTTTCTAGTAGAAGTCAACAATATGGATTGCCAAACGAGATGCACTCAGTAAATTGAATTTAACATACGATACATAAAGTAAATTCAAAATATCCCATTGCACAAAGAAGCCCTAAATTTTCAAACCCCAAAAAGTAAAGCATACATACACAATAGCAAACTAAGTAAACCCTAAAATATCAGAAAACCTCACCGCTGAAGAGCAAGAAACGATCAAAATAATTACGCTAACATCAAAAGGGAGAAAGGAGTAGAGAAAAACCTAAATCCACTTGCTCTGCATCAGCCGCTGAAAGAAAAGATTCTCAATAATCGTCAGTCGAACACATTGGCTCAGAATCTAATAGACACATTGTATCAACGATTGCAGGCCTTAAAGCAAAGAGTAGACTCATGGTTTTTTCTTAAAATGTTCGCATTGAGTAATACATAGCTATTATCTGTTACTCACGACACTATCCTACCCAAAAGATCCTTTTTGGAGCATATGACCACTCTTATAACAACTTTAGCGGTTTCGTTCGCCGTTGGATCTAGAACTACACACGCCCTGATTCAAGTAACATCAGGGATATGTAGGCAACTCAAGAACCATTGTTTGGCCACCATTTTTTTCAAAAAGAAACATAATCCCTCACTCAATTGAGACAAAATTGTCATCATTTTCTTTACCCGACAACTCTTCTATCATTCTCATGTAAAGAATGGCAGCTGCTCATACCCAATTTTGCCCTCATATTTTTCAAATAGTATATATAATTTCAAAATATAATTTTTTTACTTAATCTACAAGAGATATACAAGTATTTTTATAATTTTGTTTAGGCTTTAAAATTGATTTTCTTACATTTAAATTACTTGAATATGCATTAATTACCCCTTAAATTATTTTGTAATGACTTAATCATCCAAAATTTTTATTTGCATCCACAAATATGTCTCATAATATTTTACTTTGTCTTTATATAATTATAGTTGTATTTTAAAGTTATTTTATACAATTTTGCAATAATAGCCTATACTTTACAATTAATTGCATTTATCATTTTGTTCATGGTCAAAAAATGATTTTTTATATTTTTGTAATCTTCATATATTATTTTAAAATATTAAGTCTCACAAATAGTATTTTTTATATTTATTTAGTTATTTTATTAAATTAGTTTTCCCTAATTTATTTTATTTAAAATCTGGCCCAAAACTAGGCCAATTTTTAGAAACTAGGCCAATTTTTTCCAATTACTTTTCCCTAATTAGATCCCCTGCTTGAAATTGTCTTGAGCTATTTTTGACCATATTAATGTATGAAACTTCTTTAGAAGAAGTCTGTTATCTTATGATAATCAATCATCTCCCCTTGACGAGCTAAAAATACAACACAAAATTATGCTCGCTAGTCGAATATAGTATAGAAAATATCGTATCTACAGAGATTGGATTTAAACACTATTTTTATAGCTTTTAGTTTTAATTTCTGTCCAAGATGATTAACAATTTAGAGTTGTGTGAATTAAAACTAAAATTTACTAAAAGTCTAAACTATTGACTAATGACAATCGCAACAAGAGAAAGCAAAGAAGATATCAATGGGAGAAAATAGGGGTTGATTGGATAGGTGCAAGATACTTGTTTGGGAATTAACTCTAGTTACTTCACTCTATGCTTCAAGTGAGTCTCTCGAATTCACTCTATTATTATTCCGAATGTTCAGTATAAACTCCTCTCTCGATTAAGTCTCAACCTCACAATATAAACTAAGTTAAGCTCAGTGAAGATATGCAAGAATTCGTAGCGGGTTAATCTTTAGGAGAACCTCTTTCGATTATTCTCCTAACTAGGTCTAAACAATAACTCAACTAGCCACTTTCGATTACTAAGAAGAATCAACGAATTCAACCAACAAGATAATGCAAAACATCACAAATTATGCCTCTTTCGATTACATAAACATGTGAATATATATGCAACAATAAAAACACCCAAAATGATTCAATACATAAAACTAGAGTTAATATCCACAAACAATTCTCAAAATACCAAATCCATCAATCCCTAAGGAAGAATTACTCCATGGATATGGAGAAATTCATCACAATTAAGTTTATATCAAAGGAAAACATAAAACATCCAAACCCTTGTCTTGAGTGGGGATGAATGGTGAAATCCTTGTGCTTTGCTTCTCCCTCTTCTCCTTAGCTTCCTTAGGTCTAAATTATGTCAAAAGTCCTCAAAATACCGTTTCTCTATGTATATATACCAAGTAGGGTCGGGTCCAAACAAATACACCTTCTCCTACGCAAAAAAGGACACTTTTCTGGAGTTGGACGTGCGCGGCCGCGCACCTGAAAGTGTGCCCGCGCACTTGGCAGCGCACTTTTCACACTGTTCTGCCCCATATGCGCGGTCAGTGCGCGGCCGCACACTTGCTGCGAACTTTGCACCCTGTTCTGTTGAAAAATGTGAAAAAACGTAAAACATAAAAGTTATAGCCCTTTAAATTAGCTTTCCAACAATATATTGTGGAGCTCAAAAAAAGTTCCGAGCGAAATGTTATGTGCATTTTACTAGACACTGCGCAATATGCCTGCTCGATTCTTCGTTTCGTTCCACTATCATCCGTTGATCCCCGAACACGATTCCGACTTAATTCCTTGGGCTTTTACTCAGACTTCAAAGCCCCAAATCACTTGAATTCATTTCATAACATGTACATAGCTCGGAATCACTGCTACAAGGCATAAAAGACACAATTAGTGCAAAACACTAGCGATTAAAGCTCAAAAGTCAACTAAAGTGTAGTAAATTGGAATGTTATAATTGACTAAAACATGAGATTATAGCCTACCATCTCCCCTAAACTTAGAAAATACAAGCATGAACTCGTCTTGTGTGTGTCCTGGCAATATGTCACATGAAGTTGTCTATACGTCTTGGTGATAATTAGCTTTACAGTCCTAAGAAATAGGTGTGCGGACTTCCTTCCTTGTTTAGTTAGTTCAACATATAGTCTGTTGCTTGTAATCATGTGTGAATCCTTCGTTTGGGCTTGGTGTCTGTTCTATTTAATGTTGGGCTTAGCTGTTAGATTCAGACTTACTAGTAGTCTTATGAGATGGGTTTTGACTCTACTAGAGTTGTCGAAGATCTAGGAAAAACACTAGGTTATCTGTACTGGGCCTATCATTGGGCCTATAATTGTCTTCTTCTGCAACTATTCATATTTAATTTGTATTATTTCATTCGGGTTGTAATAACTTGTAATAACGAATGATGGGGAAGTTAATGAAAGGAGCCGAGATATTCTAATGCTTGCACAAAAGGGTAGAAAACATGCCTATAGGGTTTATGTATTCTATTTGCTATTTCATTCAGCATGCCTAATATGTTATTTAGTTTAGTGTGTTGTACACTAATAGAAAGAATTCCTATAGGAAATCACACACTTCACTTAACTTGTCTAATACTTGTACACCATTCAAAGCATGTTAGTTTAAGCATTTGTTGTACTTGTTTCTCATCATGCACGTTTAGATAACATGCCTATAGGATGCAACAGAATGTGCTTGTCTAGATATCATGACTATAGGACCTTAATCAATCAATCGACTACTTCCGTTACTTTCACCACACTGCCCCACTTTAGATGACATGCCTCTAGGGATAAAGCATTATAAAATCAATTTTAATTGTCAATTGTTAGAAATCCTCCTATAGGATATTTTCACCTCCCTAAGAAACATGTTTATAAAATCAATGTCGTAAATCCTGAGTTTTTGAACAGCCTTAATGCCTCATCGCACGAACAATGTAGATGTCATGCCTATAGGTTTGTAATACCTTTAATCTGCAAATTCATTAGTTTGAAGCTGCAACGCTGCCTGTACAACGCTGGAAATCAGAATCATATAGAAACTATGTTTATAGGACTTAATGACTCTAATGCGTCTGAAACTGTCTACGACCTAACTGTCCGCTTGCATTTGTTGTTTATGTGTGGAGATTAACTTGAGCCTTTAATTGTACTTATGTGTAGTCCTACATATTTTTGAATGTGCGCTAGTTTATCATTTTGAGCTTCCTAAGTAAAGTCTAGAACCACTCAAATAGAAGTCCAAAGCCTCCTGGACCATAGGTATGGGACGGGTAGTGCACGCATAGGGTACGACCTAGAATGGAATTAGAGCGCCTTTAGGTAAACAACTTTAACATAGTAATCGAGTAGCAAGAGATGATAGTCTATGCCCGCTGAATAATATGAGCAACCCCTACTTCAAAAGAGTTGCGAAGTATTATTTATGTTGCACGGGGTGATCTTTTAGGCTTAAAAACTTAGGACCCCCCCCCCCCATCTTTTCTTTATGTATTTGTTATTTACACTTAGTGATTTAACATAGATCAATGTAGTTGTATTTCTGTAGTCATTAAGATTTGTGTCGATTCTCACGTGCCCTAATAAAACTCTTCGACTTCTAAATTTTCCTTTATTTATTTGATCACCTAGTCTAATTACATAATACACATAGTTTAAAGTTCGGGTGGGACCCATAGTTTTGGACCTCGTGGAGTGCCTAACACCTTCTCTTTGAGGTAATTTGAGCCCTTACCCGATCTTTGGTGACACAGACTAGTTAAAACTGAGTTATTTACAAATAGGTGCCCTAACGCACCTTAAAAATCATTAGGTGTCGACTCTTCTCTTTTAATTACCTTCCTTTAAAAGAGTCGTCACATGTCGAAACCCGCTTTCGCGAGAAAATGGGCGGCGACACCCCATTATAACTGATAACTGCATGGACAACTCACGTGCCAAAAGAACCAATCTCACATATAAGACAAGTAGTCGGAGTACGTACAAATGATCGGTAGCATCAGTGTTCATCTTCTTAAACCGATAGGGTGATAAAGTACGTGTATGCTTGTGCAAGTGTTCTATCACAGTTCGGGCCAACGAATAAGAGTAGAGAAAATGAATGGCACATAGGGAACGATCCCCACAATTTGTACCAGGTAAAACTCACACAGGTTAGGCACGCCACTGCACAAATATCAACAATAACAAGCCACCTAGGCCATCACAAATCAATCCCCATCATAGCGCACCTTGTCCTGCCACGTGCGCAATAATAAAGTAAAAGCCCACCTTGTCTCGCCGCATGCGCATAGTAATATTCTCACCTTGTCTTGCCACATGCACAAACCCATATATATAGCCCGCCTTGTCACGCCGCATGTGCCAATATCAATAGTGACGAGAGCATGGAAGAAACCTCATGCAAACAACCGAACAAAACCTCCCAACAATATTACGTGCCAAAAACACAACATCACAATAGAATAACTTTCATAACATGTGCCTATATTCCACATAATTTCATCTAAGCAGTGTCAATACCACAACCGCGCATAGCCCTAGGGTCAGCAAACTGAGTACAACAGCAACAACAACAACAATAGTGTGACAATACGACAAGTAAATCAACTCAAGAACCTTGGATCACAAAGAAGCGGTAGAACGAGCTCACAAAGAATAAGCACAATAGGGAATACTAGTCTTAATAAGAATGGCTCAACAAGGGAGAAATAATATGTAACAAATGATTCCAAATAAGGATGAGGCAACTACGATAAAGGATAACTAAACTTCATTTAGGTTTGAGCAATTACGAATAGATGCAATAAATTCAATTAAGGATAAACAACGGAAATGATAATCATAACCTCAAATAAGGATAGACAATTACAGAAGAGATAATAATAATTTCAATAAAGGATAAGCAATTAGGAAAGGATAGCATGGCAATCGAAGAGACAACAACTTCAGTTAAGGCACACAAGAGTCAAATAGGCAATAGGGGTTGAACATGAAGTAATTAATTCCAATTAAGGCACGTAGAGGTGAAACTAGTAAGTGGGGAACTTAACATAACAAAACAACTTCATATATAATGAACATAAGAACCTTATAGCCCTAAAAGGTCAACTTTCCATAAATAAGCCCGAGCACGTACTCGTCACTTTGCGTACACGGAATTCACATGACACAATTAGCACCAAAGACTTAATACCTAAGGAGTAGTTTCTCCCACGCAAAGTTAGGCAAGATACATACCTCAAACCATGCTCAATCAATCAATTAGTAGGCCTTTTCCCTCAATTTTCAACTCCGAACGACTTGAATCTAGTCAAAATAATTTCATACTATAATTATAACTATAGAAAACTAATTTAAATAATGAAATAATGATCTTAACTAAGAATTGAAAAATCGCTCCAAAAAGTCGACCCGGGCATGCATCTCGGAACCCGACCAAAATTACAAAAACTGAATACCCATTCGATATCGAGTTCAACCATACCAAAATTATCAATTTTCGACCTCAATTCGTCTTTCAAATCATCATTTACATTTTATAAGATTTTACAAATTTTCCCCAAATTTCCAACTTAATTCGCTAATTCAATGATGAAAATAGCAATGGATTCAAAAAATATAACAAGATTCGGGTAGAGAACACTTACCCCAATGAGTTTCTTGAAAAACCCACAAAACATCTCTCAAAACCGAGGTCTAGAACTCAAAATATGTTAAAAATATCAAACCCTCGACATATAATATTCTGCCCAGAACTTCCGCATTTGCGGACAAGGAAGCGCATTTGCGCTCTCGCATTGGCGAGAAAATGTTCGCATCTGCGAACTCAACTAGCCAGCCTAGTGGCCACACCTACGCAAAAGGAGTCGCACCTGGGACACCGCAGAAGCGCACAAATAGTCGCAGAAGCAGACAGCTTTGCATTTGTGATCAATGGGCCGCAAAAGCGGCCATTGCATCTGCGATAAATTCTCCGCAGAAGCGAAGTTCCCCCCTCTGGCCTCAATATCACATACGCGACATAACCTTCGCAGAAGCAGCTCCGCATCTGCGATCAAACCTCCGCAGATGCGGATACACCAGAAACAGACCTAATCACAAGCAATAAAATCATCCGAAACTCATCTAAAACACACCCGGGGTCCTCGGGACCCCTCCTAAATATACCAACAAGTTCCATAACATAACACAGACCCGCTCAAGGTCTCAAATCACATCAAACAATGTCGTAACTACGAATCGAACCCGGAACTACGTCAAATTTTGCATGAAAGTTCCAAATGACATAACGGATCTAATCTAACTCTCAGAATCGCATTCTGAACCAGATATCATGAAAGTCAACTCTCGGTCAAACCCCTTAACCTTCCAAAAATTTCAACTTTCTAATTTTTGCCGAAATGGTTCAGATTACCCTACGGACCTCCAAATTCAAATCCGGATGCACACGTAAGTCCAAAATCACCATACAAAACTATTGGAACCATAAAATTCCATTCCAGAGTCATCTACATAGAAGTTAAAGTCCGGTCAACTCTTACCGCTTAAGCTTCTAAAATACGAATCCTTCTTCCATATCAATCCTGAATCATCCGAAGTCTGAACTCGACTATGCACGCATGTCATAACACATAATACAGAGTTGTTTGAGACGTTAAGCCACTAAACAAAGCGCTAATACGCAATCGACCGGTCGGGTCATTACAATTGATAAGGTCAGCAAATAGTAAGAAAAGAGAAGATAGTATATAGGACTTTTAGAAGTGGGATTGAAACCCTATAACTAACTAATATAGGATAAGTTACTGCTACTAATAACTTGATGTACCTACTTTTTTACAAGTTTATTATGTTTTTATTTCTTATTTTGAAATTCTAAGAATCATTACGGTTGTGTTTGTGGGGCAGATCAAACGTTTATGTAATGACAGGTCACTATGAATGTAAAGCAATTTGAAATAATGCAGTTTGTTAGGATAAACTTTGAAGTTTGAATAAATTAATCAAAGTGCTCAGAGAGCAAAAAATTCATGCTTACGTTAAGATTTCATGAAATAAAAGTCCAAAAGCAGACTTTGTGATTTAGACCTTCACGTAGCTCCATCAGTCCTACGCTCTCAACTCTAAAATATTATGTAGGGATTAGGTAGTTCTTGTAAGAGAGTTAGCTGATTCATTTACTAATATGAATTCTTTTATATTGTAGTCATTCTAATTAGAAATTCAGATATGATTCTGTAATGACTCGGGCAGTCGTTTTGAGTATTTTAGCCCCGATACCCTTATTTGATGATTTACATATATGTATTTGTGGTTACGTGACTTGCGGAGTTGGCTGGTTTATATTTGGGAGAGTTTTGAATTGATTTAGGACACTTAATCCCTTGGTTGGAGGCTTAAGTTGTAAGAGTTGACCGGAATTTGACTTTTCTGTAGACGACTCCGGGAAGGTGTTTTGATGGATCCAATAGCTTCATATGGTGATTTTGGACTTAGTCATATGTCCGGATTTGGATTTGGAGGTTCCTATGTTATTTTGGCTTGAATTGGCGAAAGTTAGAAAGTTGAAGGTTTGGAAGGTTGATAGGTTTGATCGAGGGTTGACTTTGTTAATATCGGGTACGAATTGTGGTTCCGGGAGTTGGTATAGGTCCGTTGGGTCATTTGGGACTTGCATGCAAAATTTGAGGTCATTCCGAGTTGGTTTGATATGGTTCGACATGAGTTTTGGAAGTTTAAAGTTCATTAGTTTATTAGGCTTGAATTATGGTGCGACTCATAATTTTGATAATGTTGGATGTGATTTGAGACCTCGAGTAGGTTCGTATTATATTTTGAAACTATTTGGTGTGGTTGGAAGGGGTCCCGTGTGTTACACCCCACATATGAAATTGAAGAATCTATGAGGTTTAAAGTGCAACCAATCAGATGACGATGCATTATTGGGCAAAAGAGGCAACTGCATGCGACCAGATTTTGCTAGCTGTCCCACCGGGCACAACAACTAATGAGGGGGGACTCACTTTTTATGCGGGGCAGCATAATTCCCTATGCTTAGAATGGCATAAAAGTCAAAAAAATATAGCTCTTTCTGTATGAGTTTATAAGACATCACCAACACTAGTTCACTCAAAAGTGCTCTCAAACCCCGACTAGAATTTCTAAACAACAGTCTAAGACAAGGTTGAAGGTAAATCTAGCAGAATCTAGCATAAAGGAACTTGGCATCATTGTCACAATATCTATTATCTTGTCATTGTATTGATTCTAGAATCTCATTGGAGGCGGAGTTACCATCATAGAAATACAGCTAGTTATTTAATAAAGGTATGTAGGACAACTTTCTTTCTTGGCATGATTTTGTATGAACCTCTCTCTCTCCTTTAAGGATTTCTGCATTGTAAGATTGATTTGTTCTAAGCCTCTCCCAGTAACATAACTTCTGTCTTTATACGTGTATCCCCTTACCGGTAACATCCCTCTCAAGTTGAAGTGTTTTTAGATAGTATTCTGAAGTAAGGAAGTATAATTCATTCCGAGTTGATCGTGGTATTTCCCTTAAAATGGACGTCACATTGCACTTATATATATATATATATATGTGTGTGTGTGTGTGTGTGTGTGTGTGTGTGTGTGTGTATATATATATATATATATGTGTGTGTGTGTGTGTGTGTGTGTATGTGTGTGTGTGTGTGTATCCATTTTACTTTACTGAGCCGCACTATAGTCGGTCGGGTATAGCACCTATTGTGAAACTACTGATAAATTGGGTATGATGAGACATGATATGATATACTAATGAGCCCTTGTATGGTCGGGTACGATGACGTGTGATGTGAGGCTACCGAGCCCTCATGCGGCCGACTACACTGAGTCTTGTTGAAGCGGGGTACAGTCGAGACCTCTTAAGGCCGGGTACGATCAAGTCACCGAGTATAGAGTGAAATATAATGATATGCCTCTGAACACACACACATATATATATATATATATATATATATATATATATATACCTACACGACGCTCTTCCGATCTTTACAAAAGCTAGCATACATTCATGTTTCATGGTTATGGTAGTTCACGCCCCCGGTGGCTTGTTTACGGTATCCAGGTTAAGCTTGTGCATTTCTATCTCTTATGTTATGTAGCTGATTTACTCCCGTTATCCATTTTACATACTCTGTACATCTTTCGTACTGACGACCCTTTCTCTAAGCGCTATATTCATGCTCACAGGTACAGAGAGATCTGGTTATGTCCCTCCCCAGTAGGGTGTTGTTCTAGCTAATTGTTCAGTGCTTTACACTCCTTTAGAGTAGCTGTTCAAAGTCAATAGGTACTGAAGCATGTGTTCTAATCATTTTGGGTATGGTGGGGCCCTGTCCCGATCGAGTTTTGTATGTATCTCCTTTTGGTACTCTTAAAGGCTTGCAGACTAGAGTTTGGCTGTATATAAAGGAATTGGTGGTAAACTTGTTGAGTACAGTTATGAAAATGCACAAAACGTCCATGTTTCTTTCGCAAGTCAGATGCACACATTTTTATTTTAACTCTGGCAGTAGCTCTTAGAGGCCTCGTTGGCCTAAATATTATGATTAAAAAGAAGAATAGAATAGGCGTCGCTTCGCACGGGCCTTCGGGCGTCGTGTGTTGGTTGCACCTCCCAAGGTTGGGGTGTAAAACACTTGGTATCATAGTAGGTCGTGTCCTAGGAAGTCGGCAAGCCGTATCTAGTAGGGTTTTGTTTATGAGTATGTTGTGCATCATACTTATAAATAGAAGGCTAAAGGATATCTAGGATGAATACTTTTCTTTCTGATCTTGATCGTGCGATAGAGCTGAATCGTAAGTATTAGCTTCTAATACTCATCTTCTTTATCTTTATAGTGATGCCTACCACAAGACATCAGAAGATTATGCAAGGATTGAATGGAGAGGCATGGGAAGGAACCAGTTAGGTTCCACCTGCTCCTATGGATCAACATAAACCACATGATGAGGCTGGTACTCAGGTTTCGGGGACAACATCACCACCCCCGGAACAACATAATGTACCCCTATTCTTCCCCCGGTTTTTCCCGAATAGGATCTAGATATGAGAAGTGCAATGCAGTTGTTGACGCAATTTGTGGCCTTTTAGGCCCAACGTCAGGCCCCTGCCACCTCAGATAAAGCAGACAACATGAGAGTTCGGGATTTCATTAATTTGGTCCCATCGGTATTTATAGGAGCAGATCCAAACAAAGATCCCCAAAATTTTCTAGACTAGATGCAGCGAAACTTGCGAGTCATGCATGCCAGAGATGCGGAGACTATGGAGCTTGCTCCATATAGATTGCGGGATATTGTTGTGATTTGGTATGAAACATGGGAGAAATCTAGGGGACCACTTGCTCCACTAGCAGGATGGAAGGAATTTTCTGAGATGTTTCTGCAGCAGTATTTGCCTATTAAGCTTCCCCGAGCTAAGCAAGATAGATTTTTACGTTTAGAGTAGGGTAACATGAGTGTTTGGGAGTAAAACATGCAATTCAACTCCTTGGCCAAATATGCTCCCTTTGCTGTGGCCGATATGAGTGATAGAGTACATCGATTTATGGGTGGTCTGGGACCGCATTTGATCAACGACTACACCGCCGCTTTCTTGAGCCCGAACATGGACATTGCTCGCATTCAAGCCTATGCGCATAGTTTAGAGGATCGTAAAAGGAAATAGCGAGATGCTCGAATGCTTTAAAAGATCCAGGTTCCACCTTGTCGTATATTTCTCCATTTGTTGCTGATAAATATGGTAAAGTACCTAAATTGTTACAACAACCATTTGAAGCGTCCACACCCGTAGGCAAGTCCGTGGTAGTTAGGTAGGTTTATCGGGGTTATGATTTGATGATTCATGAACACCATACCTTGGCTAATTTGAATGAATTAGAAATGGTGGAATTTGATGTTATTATGGGCATGGATTGGTTAGCCTCTTGTTATGCCACAGTGGATTGCTGGAAGAAAGTTGTTTGTTTTAACTTTCCAGGAGAGCCCATTCTCGAATGGAAGGGTGATGTTTCAGTGCCAAAAGGGAAGTTTATTTCTTACCTTAAGGCTCAAAAGATGATTACGAAAGGATGTTTTTATCATTTGGTGCGGGCGCAGGATGCGGAGGCAAACCCTTCAATCAGTTTCAGTCGCTAATGAATTTTCTGATGTGTTCCCTTACAAGCTCTCGGGTATCCCACCAGATATGGAGATTGAGTTTGACATCGATGTGCCACCCGATTAACAATCGATATTTATTTCTCCGAACAGGATGGCTCCTGCCAAGTTGAAGGAATTAAAAGATCAGTTGAAGGACCTTCTTGATAAGGGCTTCATCCTACCCAATACCTCCCCGTGGGGATCCCCAATATTCTTTGTTCGAAAGAAGGATGGTTCATTGATAATGTGTATTGATTACCGACAACTGAATTGGGTAACCATCAGGAATAAGTATCTGCTCCCCAGAAATGATGATTTGTTTGACCAATTGCAAGGTGCTAAATATTGTTCGAAGATTTATCTCAGATCTGAGTATCATCAGTTAAAAACCAAGGAGGAAGATGTCCCGAAGATATCCTTTTAGACCAAATATGGCCATTACGAGTTTTTCGTCATGTTTTTTGGCCTAACCAATGCACCAACTACCTTCATGGATCTGATGAATAGAGTGTTCAGGCTATTCCTGGATATCTTTATGATCGTGTTCATTGACGATATTCTAGTGTAGATGGGATGTGGAGCACGCAGAGCATTTGCAAAAGGTCCTACACACACTCCTACCGAGGTATGCAGCTTCTTGGGCCTAGCCGGTTACTATCGAAGGTTTGTGGAAAATCTCTCAGCTATAGTTTCTCCACTAATGAAGTTGACGCATAAGGCAGCTAAATTCCGGTAGACCGATATTTGTGAAAAGAACTTCCAAGAGTTGAAAGATAGGTTGATCTCGGCACCAGTCCTAACTCTCCCCGAAGGACCTGAGGGGCACACTATATATTTAGATGCCTCTAGACTGGGATTGGGTAGCGTTCTAATGCAACACAGGAGCATTGTTTCTTATGCTTTGAGATAACTAAGGAAACACGGGCTAAATTACCCCACTTATGACTTGGAGTTAGCAGCCGTTATATTTTGTTTGAAAATATGGTGTCACTATCTGTATGAAGTTCATGTTAAAATATTTACCGACCACAAGAGCTTGCAGTACATATTCAAGCAAAAAATATTAAACCCGAGGCAGCGGAGATGGCTTGAGCTGTTAAAGGATTACGATGTCGATATCTTGTTTCACCCCGAGAAGGCAAACACTGTGGAGGATGCATTAGATCGGAAGTCTATGGGCAGCTTACGACATATGGGAGATTATAAGTTGGAAATGACTAAAGATTTGTACCGATTAGCTAATTTAAGTGTACAGTTGCTTGACACCGGTGGCGGAGGAGCCATAGTTCAAAATGCTGTCGAATTCTCACTAGTAGCCGAAGTAAAAGCACGATAATTTGATGATCCAACCATGGAGAAAATACGAGAAAGCATTTCCTTTATAAAGAAGCATGAGAGCTATCCGAGGACGGTTTCCTTAGATACGAGAATCAGTAATGTGTGCCCGATGTCGGGGGACTTCGAGAGCAGATCATGATTGAGATTCACCGATCCCGGTACTCTATCCTCCTAGGGTCTACCAAGATGTATCACGATCTTCGGCATCTATGCTGGTGGAACGACATGAAGAGGAATATTGCTGAATAAGTCGCTCGATGTCCAAATTGCCAACAAGTTAAGGTTGAACGCAAGAAACCAAGAGGATTGCTTCATAATATGGAAATTATGACCTGTAAATGGGAGATGATCAACATGGATTTCGATACCGGTTACCAAGATCACGTCGAAGATTTGATTCCATATGGGTCATCGTGGATCAACTCACCAAGTCAGCTTATTTTCTACAAATAAAGACTACCTTCTCAGCTGAAGATTATGCTAAGTTAATACTTTAAAGAGATAATTTGACTTCTTGGGGTTTCGATTTCCATCATATAGGACCGAGGTGCCCAGTTTACGACTAGCTGCTGGATATCCTATCAAAAAGGATTGGGTACCAAAATCAACCCCGGCACAACTTTCCATCCTTAAATAGATGGTCAGGCTGAACGCACTATTCACACACTTGAGGACATGCTACGAGTTTGTGTTCTAGACATCAAAGAGAGTTGGGAAGAGTATATACCACTCATCGAATTTTCTTACAACACAATCTACCATTCTAGTATTCAAATGGCACCATATGAAGCACTGTATGGACGAAAGGGCAATCTGCTGGTTCGAAGTTGGTGAAACAAAGTTATTGGGTCCTGAATTGCTATAACAAGCTGTAAAAAAAGTAAAAATGATTCGAGGTTGTTTATTAACCGCCCAAAACAGGCAAAACTTTTACCCCGATAACCGATGACGAGATTTAGAGTTCGTCGTGGGAGACTGGGTGTTATTAAGAGTGTCGCCCATGAAAGGCGTAATGAGGTTCGGTAATAAAGGCAAACTCAGTCCCCGGTATATTCAGCCATATCAAATTTTGCAGAAAGTCGGTCAAGTGGTTTATAAACTGGCGGTGCCCCCAAAATTGGAAGCAGTGCATCCGGTATTCCATGTTTCTATGCTTTGAAAGTGCTTGAGCGATCCATCATGTGCTACCTATATTGAAGATATTCAAGTCACAAAGGACCTAACTTACGAAGGAGCTCTGGTAGTGTGTGTGTGTATATATATATATATATATATATCCATTTTACTTTACTGAGCCGCGCTATAGTCGGCTGGGTATAGCACCTATTGTGCAACCACTGATCATTTGGGTATGATGAGACATGATATGAGATACTATCAAGACCTTGTGTGGCCGGGTACGATGACGTGTGATGTGAGGCTACCAAGCCGTCTTGCAGCCAACTACACTGAGTCCTGTTGAGGCGGGGTACAGTGAAGACCTCCTGAGGCCGGGTATGACCGAGTCGCCGGGTATAGAGTGAAATATAATGATATGCCCAAAGTGTGGCTGAATATATATATATATATATACGAAAGCTTGCATACATTCATGTTTCATGGTTATGGTAGTGCACGCCCCCGGTGGCTTGATTACTGTATCCAGGTTAAGCTTGTGCATTTCTATCTCTTATGTTATTTAGTTGATTTATGCATGTTATCCATTTTACATACTCAGTACATCTTTTATACTGATGCCCCTTTCTCTAGGTGCTATGTTCATGCCCACAGGTACAGATAGACCCGGTTACGTCCATCCCTAGTATGGTGTTGTTCTAGCTGATTGGTGAGTGCTCTATACTCCTTCAAAGTAGCTGTTCAAAGTCAATAGGTATTGAAGCATGTGTTCTAATCATTTTGGGTATGGTAGGCCCCTGTCCCGACCGAGTTGTGTATGTATCTCCTTTTGGTACTCTTAGAGGCTTTCATATTAGAGTTTAACTGTATATAAAGGAATGGGTTGTAAACTTGTTGAGTACAGTTATGAAAATGCACAAACTGTCCATGTTTCTTTCGCAAGTCAGATGTACACAGTTTTATTTAAACTCTGGCGGTAGCTCTTGGAGGCCTCGTTGGTCGAGATTTTATGATTAAAAAGATGAATAGAATGGGTGTCGCTTCGTACGGGCCTTCAGGCGTCGTGTGCTGGTTGCACCTCCCAAGGTTGGAGTGTATGTCACGCCCAAACTCGGGGAGCGCGACCGGCGCTCAACCGAGTAAACCCGGCCGAGCAAGCCTGTTAGATTTCCTTCTACCCAAACTCATCCATGAATAAAGAGAAAATATATCTCATTAATTAAACACTGAGGGGATTTCATTAACAACCCCAATTTTCCAATTCCATTATTCAAAAGAAATTCATTTACGATTTTCAAAATATTACAAGTTCATAATTATAATGAAAAACATGTTTGTCAAATACTAGCATTTCTAGTTCAATTTCCCACATCAAACACCACCTACAACCTGTCTACGGAGCCTCTAAGTATAACAGAAGTGAAGAATGGAAGTGCCGGCAACAAGGCCCCGGCTATACCTCATAACACAATGTACAATGCAAATGACATCAAGACCCGAATAGAGTAGGGCTCACCAAAATCTGCTGAATAGAGAGTAACTGCTAACGAGGTCCAAAGCTGCACCGCTGATGAACCACCTGCATCCATTGAAGATGCAGCGCCCCCGACAAAAGGGACGTTAGTACATATGGAATAGTACTAGTATGTAAAGCTAACTGCCCTCTTTCAAAATAGAATACCAATGTAAGAAAGAGGAAAACGATAGAAACAAAAATCAACAATCAATGATATTCAAATGCCAAGTTAAAACATAACAATTTCCAAAGTATGAAGATAACACTGTGAAGTGATAATCAAAATATGATGATAATATTATTTTTGGTTGGGAAATCTTTATCATCGATATACCAATGTTCACAATATCACTGTTCACAATACCAATGTTCACAATACCAATGTTCACAATACCAATATTCACAATACCAATGTTCACAATACCAATATTCACAATATCAAAGTTTACAATACCAATATTCACAATACCAATGTTCACAATACCAATATTCACAATATCAATGTTCACAATACCAATATTCACAATACCAATGTTCACAATACCAATATTCACAATATCAAAGTTTACAATACCAATATTCACAATACCAATGTTCACAATACCAATATTCACAATACCAATGTTCACAATACCAATATTCACAATATCAATGTTCACAATACCAATGTTCACACTACAAATATTCACAATACCAATACCACCGTAGTTTTAGCACGGAATTCGATCACGACCCGATCGGCTAGGACTTCTCATTAGAGACATCAATCACAATCACTCTCAATACCAATACTACCGTACTTTTAGCATGGAGTCCGATCACGACCCGATCGGCTAGGCCATCTTATTTGAAGACATCAACCACAATCACAATCTCAATCACAATCTTTGTGCAAATATACCACCGTGAATCTAACACGGAGTCTGATCATGACCCGGTCGTCTAGGCTATCTTATTTGAAGACATCAACCAAAATCACAATTTAAATTACAATTTCCAGCACAATCACCACCATGTGTGCGGCATGGTGTCGGATCACGACCCGATCGGCTAGGCCGTCTAACCACAATGTCGTGTGGATTGACACCATCCTTTTCTATCAATCAATCTCATCCCATTTAAGGGGAATAATTTACAAAAATAACATAGGTACAAATGTATTTACCTCATCATCTTTCATATTATATGAATCTCCACTAGTATTTTCAACCAATAACAACAATAATATTTCCTTGGCTCTTTTGGCCATTCACAAGATTCTTTATTCACGGCACGGTGGCCGCATTTGATATTCCACACTTTCATTTCTTCCCCCTCATGTATCATCATCATAAATATCAACATATATACTATTCAGAAAATCACAACTTTAAGTTCGTTAGAAATGAACAATTTAAGCACAATAGATTTTTTCCCGAGAAATGGAGTAAGATAATTGGCAATTGATGCGCAAGTTAAAATCATCAACAAGTAACACACCATTTATTCTTGAAATAACTTTTTCCAAAAAAGGCAATACACAATTTCCACTCATGAATATGTAAGAGCGCAAAACACATTGAAAATACTCACAAAGCATAACATTTGTTAAAAAAGCCACATATGAGCATGACTTGAGTTCATAAGCTTTTAGGCAATTCTATTTGCGAAGTCAATTCAAAATAGTTGAATCAAGGCTCATTTCATAACCTTTCTCCCATCATTTCATTTCATTGGAACCATTGGCCACAAGTATAACTTTCACTCTTGGCACGTTGGCCACACTTTATATCCCAAATTCACTTATTTCACTTCCAACCATCTTTATAGATTATCAACAATAAGACATTTCCAATCAAGACTTTAGGTACACATATGAGCAATTAAGAGTGTTAAGCATATTGGGATTTTCTCACACAATTTGGAATCATAGCCTTCATTTGAAATACGACTCAAAGATATAGCCTTTTAATACACATATCATTCTTGAACATATGCCCAAAGGATAACATAATGTGATAGGAACATTCATAACACGTTTTGAATACATAATTCTCAACACTTTGCTTATTCGGGACAATCAAATTTATTGGGAACAACTCGGAACATAGAATAAGGAACTTGAGACAACCATACTTGAAACTTACGGGAACAACATGGAATTTAATTCTAAGAGAGTAGTTTAGCCAACATACCTTGCTTTGAGCTTTTCTTAAATTACTACAACGTTTTGAAAATTCTAGCAATCCCAATCTATTTTGAGACATAACAAAATTGAACCATTATTAGTTAGATGTTTATGGTCTCAGCTCATTTGAGCATTTTATCAAACACTAGGTGTGCTAATTTGGTTACAAGGTTCTTCTACAAGATTTCCTTCATTCCACAATTCAATATTTATTTATTTGAGCTCAACAATCTTCCCACAAACCTTATTAGTACAAGCATGTATAAATAATACTCTTACAACAAAGATTCATACTCCTAATCACCCATCTTTTACCCCAAACTCGAAATTGAAGCATAGGGGTTTGAATCTTACCTCTTAGATGAAAATCTTGAAAGATTTCCTTGTTGGCTTTTAAAGATTGGGCAAGATCTTGATGAATACAACACTTCATCTACTTCCTCTCTCTATAACAGTCTCACTTCTCTCTAAAAAAACTCAGTTAATTGCCCCAAAATAAGCCCCAAAGCCTATTTATCAAAATGGGGTCGGGTTATGAAAATAGGAAAATGGACTCTCCGAAATCAGGTATGCGGTCGCACAATGGACCGCACAATTGGTATGTAGGTCACACAATGGACTGTAAAATCGGTGCCCAGAACTGGGCTGTGCTGACCAGGTCTGCGACCATTTTGTGGTCGTATAACCACTTCTGCGATCGCATAATGGTTCCGCGATCGTAGAATTGCATTTTTTCAGCCTTTTGTAACTTGGTCATAACTTCTTGTAGAAATATCCAAATGATGAACGGTTTGAAGCGTTAGAAACGAGACTCGAAGATATTTCATTTTATAGGTAGATCATCATATAAATCCCTATATATATGTAGATATGCTTTCTCAAAGTTAGGTCTCATGCGTACACATTTAAAACTTTAGTCTATCATGAAATTTCCAACTTGACTTGGACTTAGGGCTCTTCTTAGACCATAAACCATTCTTAATGAACCTCCTACATATATTATCATGATCAATTGATATCATTCATATAATAGTCCTTGCATGAACACAAAATAATATAATTAGCGTACACCACTTTTCTTAATAGCGCTTAAGTACTTCGAAAGTTTTCGAGGTGTTACATTCTCCCTCACTTAAGAACATTTGTCCTCGAATGTTTCACAAGTCACTTATAATAACAGAGTTACCATCCTTTTACCTCCAGCCATTATACATAGGCTCTTATGACTACATGGGTCTTATACTTCCTTTTCAAAATCTCAACTTACTTATGACCCTTACAATTTGGCTATCTTTACAAATTCTTAAAAATTTCGATAGAGTTTCCCGTGTAACTGGGCCTATCCACCTGTCAGAGAATCCCAGAAATCGATCCTAATAATATATCCATTACTCAACAACGCATCATAGTATATATCAACAACACCGACCTCAACACTGGGCATTACATAAACAAAAGTGGTATCTTGACTTGACATGTACATATTTAAACCATAATGCATAGAAGGTACGTTTTTTAACCACAACCATTTGGCTCTACAAACAAGTGAGAATATTTCCTTTCCTCAACACTTTCGACCTATGAGGTGATCTTTTCAACTTATAGACTTCGCTATAACACATTAACATAGGCAATCCCAACTTCCGGACTTATCTAACAAGGATGACAATTAGGTACCTCTTGTAAGCTAACTATCTATTAACTTCACCTTCAATAACCTCCACCTGAATGATATACAAAGATTTCCAATTACCTCCTTAGACATAGACACATGAAACACGGGGTACACGGAAGACAATAATAGGGAAATGTTATACTCATAGTTTGGCCTATTTCCTTCAAGATTTCATAAGGCCTAATATGACTACATATACTTTACCTTCCTTAACAATTCACACAATATATTCATAGAGAAATATTTAGAATAACCCGTTCACTTTCTTCAACTCTAATTTCCTATGCCGAACACCCAAACTAAACTTTTGGCGACCTCCAACAATTACTTTAAGATGTGCTAGCATGAATATGACCATAAAATTTTCTATCCAATATATTTGATCACAAGATGATGCTTCATCTTTGACTTGTTTGAACCTTTAACCCCGATAGATTTACTATAAATAGAAATAACGAGGTTCGAGATTGGGCTGGAATTATTCAAGAATCCATCAATGTGCGAAGCATGGCATTTCAGGAGGTTATATCCTAAGAGACGTGAAGGTTACTACCAATAGTGCTGACATTGTTAATCATTGTGATGATATAATTGATTCGACACATGAGGCATAGAGTTGCCTAGTAGGCATTGATAATGTAGAGATCATGTTCATGATTCTGAGATTTAAATAAATGGGTCATTTTAGACATGTGACATATGGGAGGCATGGTCGGGAAGATAAATACATTAGCGTCAGTTATTCTTGGAATACTATGAGCCATGAAAAGTACAACAACAATTGTTTCATTCCATACGTGCCTTGTTTGGCAATAGTAGGCCTCAAAGAGAGATAGCACTTATGTGACACCAGACGCCTCTTGGAATGTAAGGAAAATTAGTTTAACTTGAAATGAGAATATTCTAGCACCCTCAATGTGATATGGGTTTCAAGATACATGAAGTTGCATTATGCTCTTAACTATATTTGACACAAGGAATCTATTCCACAAACCCATGAGGATGAAAAAGAAGTTGAACATTTGTGAGATTATTATCACTCTGACAGCTTAACCCTTCCTGATAGTTGATTCTATATGAGAGGACTAGAGATACAATGAACTTTTCTATCAAATAAATATGCTCTCATGTTACTAGACGGTGAAAAGCATTCATGATAATATACACAAAGGAACAAAGTGATTGTTCAAACCATAGGAGCAACATACACCGGGGAGAAAAAGAGTGGCTCAAGAAGGATCTCAACACTAGGTTGCTTTACATTAGATTTGATACCACATAGGTAAACTTTATTACTGTGAATGCATAAGCACAAGTGAGCAGATGTTATCCATTTGAATTAAAAGGTTCTGTAAGAAATTCATCAAGTATAGTCTCTTGTTGAGAATTTTGGAAAGCAAGTGGGAAGTATTAGTCCTAGAGGTATAACTCAATTCAAGGACATAATTATAGAGCTCAATTCCACAAGAGGTTGTAAATAAGAGAATTTGTGATACAGTGGATTCACGAATAATGTGTCTCATTCAAAGAGTAGATACATGCAATGTTTTGTGATTCAACGTTTTGGTTAAGACCATATTTATGTAGTCCTCTTCAATATGGATGTACATATATAACAAGGAAAATAGTGTGGTGTTCATAATGATGTACTAAGGAGTGACTTACTTGATGACTTTAGATTGACAGGGCAGTACCTTAATTGATGCCCCTCTACTCCACATCCAAAACATACATTAGTACCATAATGACATACCCTCGAATGACATCTTATACACTTCACACAATGAGGATGGGGTTCGCTACACTGATTCATCCCACTTACCCGATATTTACCCTTTTTGCATACATCATGAGCTTTCCCCTTAGTCTTCCTCCAAGCCTTCATGACAGGAGTAACATTCTCTGCAATAGCGCGTTGTATGAACTTTTGGAATTGCCCAAATCTACCACCCCTAACACGCTTCTGAGCATACTCACAACATGACGCAAATTATTTTCGCCCGCATATCGGGTAGACCAGGATGGGTGTATCCAACCTAAGGGCATTTGTTCTTCTTGTACCCCCTCTTTCCACAACCATAACATATTTCAAGAATCATCCAACATAAACCCGAGTGGATCTTCTTTCATATCATACATTCTGGCTTATTGATGCCAATAATCCTCTTTCAATTCTTAGGTGCTCTCACCACATAATCTGGTGGCGTGGTGACATTAAACATTTTCCCTATCAATTGGTTCTTTCATTCCCTCCTCGATGCCTCAAACCCGTGGGCTGCTCATATGGAAAATGAGACATGACGAGGAAATTAGCTTCCTACCTTGAGTTCTATCGCACGATCTAGAGTATCAAAAAAGTGAGAAATTCCTAAATGTCCAAGTAGCCTTCTCATTATAGATGTGGTCCACAACACACCGATAATAAGGACTCTACTGGACACGGCTCTGAGACATCCTAGTATGCTTTAAAACCTCAGACTCTGATACCAAGTTTGTCACACCCCAAACTCGGGGAGCGCGACTGGCGCTCAACCGAGTAAACTCGGTTGAGCAAGCATGTTAGATTTTCTTCTACCCAAACTCATCCATGAATAAAGAGAAACTATATCTCAATAATTAAACACTGAGGGGATTTAATTAACAACCCCAATTTTCCAATTCCATTATTCAAAAGAGATTCATTTAAACATGTTTGCCAAATACCAGCATTTCTAGTTCAATTTCCCACATCAAACACCACCCACAACCTGTCTACGGAGCCTCTAAGTACAATAGAAGTGAAGAATGGAAATGCCAGCAATAAGGCTCCGGCTATACCTCATAACACAATGTACAACTCAAATGACATCAAGCCCAGAATAGAGTAGGGCTCACCAAAACCGCTTTTGTATGAATCTCCACTAGTATTTTCAACCAATAACAACAACAATATTTCTTTGGCTCTTTTGGCCATTCACAAGATTCTTTATTCACAGCACGGTGACTGTATTTGATATTCCATACTTTCATTTCTTCCCCCTCATGTATCATCATAATAAATATCAACATATATACTATTCCGGAAATCACAACTTTAAGTTCATTAGAAATGAACAATTTAAGCACAATAGATGTCTTTCCGAGAAATGGAGTAAAATAATTGTCAATTGATGCGCAAGTTAAAATCATCAACAAGTAACACACCATTTATTCTTGAAATACTTTTTCCCAAAAAGGGCAATACACAATTTTCACTCATGAATATGTAAGAGCGCAAAGCACATTGAAAATACTCTCAAAGCATAACATTTGTTAAAAAAGCCACATATGAGCATGACTTGAGTTCATAAGCTTTTAGGCAATTCTATTTGCGAAGTCAATTCAAAATAGTTGAATCAAGGCTCATTTCATAACCTTTCTCCCATCATTTCATTTTATTGGAACCATTGGTCACAAGTATAACTTTCACTCTTGGCACGTTGGCCACACATTATATCCCAAATTCACTTATTTCACTTCCAACCATCTTTATAGATTATCAACAATAAGACATTTTCAATCAAGACTTTAGGTACACATATGAACAATTAAGAGTCTTAAGCATATTGGTATTTTCTCACATAATTTGGAATCATAACCTTCATTTGAAACACGACTCAAAGACATAGCCTTTTAATACACATATCATTCTTGAACACATTCCCAAAGGATAACATAATGTGATAGGAACATTCGTAACACGTTTTGAATACATAATTCTTGACACTTTTCTTATTCGGGACAATCAAAATTTTTGGGAACAACTCGGAACATAGAATAAGGAACTTGAGACAACTATAGTTGAAACTTACGGGAACATCATGGAATTTAATTCTAAGAGAGTAGTTTAGCCAACATACCTTGCTTTGAGCTTTTCTTAAATTACTACAACGTTCCGAAAATTCTAGCAATCCCAATCTATTTTGAGACATAACAAAATTGAACCATTATTATGAAGATATTCATGGTCTCAGCTCATTTGAGCATTTTATCAAACACTAGGTGTGCAAATTTGGTTACAAGGTCCTTGTAGAAGAACCTTATTAGTGCCAATTTGGTCTCACAAACCTTATTAGTAGAAGCATGTATAAATAATACTCTTACACCAAAGAATCATACTTCCAATCACCCATCTTTTACCCCAAACTCGAAATTGAAGACTAGGGGTTTGAATCTTACCTCTTAGATGCAGATCTTGTGAGATTCCTTGTTGGATTTCAAAGCTTGGGCAAGATATTGATGTATAAAACACTTCATATACTTCCTATCTGTAGAAAAATCTCACTTCTCTCTAAAAAACCTCATATAATTGCTACAAAAAAAGCCCCAAAGCCTATTTATCAAAATGGGGTCGGGTTATGAAAATAGGAAAATGGAACCTCCGAAATCAGGTATGCGGTCGCACAATGGACCGCACAATTGGTATGCGGGTCGAAAAATGGACCGCAAAATCAGTGCCCAAAACTCGGCTGCGCTGGCCAGGTCTGCAATCATTTTTGTGGTCGCATAACCACTTCTGCGATCGCATAATGGTTCTGCGATCATAGAATTGGTCACAGAATCGCATTTTTCCAGCCTTTGGTAATTCGGTCATAACCTCTTGTAAGAATGTCCAAATGATGAACGGTTTAAAGCATTAGAAACTAGACTCAAGGATAATTCATGTTACAGGTAGATCATCACATGACACCCTATATATATGTTGATATTCTTGTTCACAGTTTGGTCTTGTGCGTACCCATTTGAAACTTTAGTCTATCATGAAATTTCCAACTTGACTTGGACTTAGGGCTCTTCTTAGACCATAAACCATTCTTAATACACCTCATACATATATTATCATGATCAATTGATATCATTCATATAATAGTCCTTGCCTTCACACAAAATAATATAATTAGCGCACATCAACTTTCTTAATAGCGCTTAAGTACTTCGAAATTTTTCGGGGTGTTACAGTGTGACAAACTTGGTATCAGAGCAGGCCGTGTCCTAAGAAGTTGGCAAGACATATCTAGTAGGGTCTTGCTTATGGGTATGTTGTGCAGCATACTTATAAACAGAAGGCTACAAGATATCTAGGATGAATACTCTTCTTTCTGATCTTGATCGTGCGATAGAGTTGAGTCATAAGTATTATATTCTAATACTCATCTTGTTTATATTTATAGCGCTGCCTACCACGAGACGTCAGGAGATTATTCAAGGATTGAATGGAGAGGCACGTGAAGGTACCGGTCATGTTCCACCTTCTCCTATGGGCCAACATAAACCACATGATGAGGCTGGTACTCAAGTTTCAGGGACAACACCATCACCCCCGGAACAACATTGAGAAACTAATGTACCCCCTATTCCTGCCCCGGTTGTTACCTAATAGGATTTAGATATGAGAAGTGTCGTGCAGTTGTTGACTCAATTTGTGGCCTCTGAGGCCAACGCCAGGCCCCTGCCGCCTCACATAAAGCAAACAGCATGAGAGTTCAGGATTTCATTAATTTGGTCACCCTGGTATTTATAGGAGCAGATCCAAACGAAGATCCCCAAAATTTCTAGACTAAATGCAGCAGAACTTGCGAGTCATGCATGACAGAGATGCAGAGTCTATGGACCTTGCTCCATATAGATTGTAGGATATTGTTGTGATTTGGTATGAAACATGGGAGCAATCTTGGGGACCATTTGCTCCACCAACATGATGGAAGGAATTTTCTGAGGCGTTTCTGCAGCAGAATTTGCCTATTGAGCTTCCCCGAGCTAAGCGAGATAGATTTTTACGTTTAGAGCAGGGTAACATGAGTGTTTGGGAGTACAACATGCAATTCAACTCCTTGGCCAAATATGCTCCCTTGGCTAAGGACGAGATGAGTGATAGAGTACATCGATTTGTGGGTGGTCTGGGACCGCATTTGATCAACGAGTGCACCACTGCTTTCTTGAGCCCGAACATGGACATTGCTTGCATTCAAGCCTATGCGCATAGTTTGGAGGATCGAAAAAGGAAATAGCGAGCTGCTCGAATTCTTTAAAAGATCTAGGTTCCACCTTGTCGTATATTTCCCCATTTTTATTGATAAATATCATAAAGTACCTAAATTGTTACAACAACCATTTGATGTGTCCACACCCTTGGGCAAGTCCGTGGTAGTTAGGCAATTTTATTGGGCTTGTGATATTCCTTCAGGTCATTCCTGGATATCTTTATGATCGTGTTCATTGATGATATTCTAGTGTAGATAGGATGTAGAGCACGCAGAGCATTTGCGAAAGGTTCTACACACACTCCGAGATCCCAAACTGTATGCAAACGTTTCTACATGCGAGTTCTAGCTGAACTCGGTGGCTTTTCTTGGTCATATAATATCGGGATAAGATATCAAAGTTGATGGTCAAAAGGTTGAAGTAGTTAAGAACTGTCCAAGACCCATAACTCCTACTGAGGTACGCATCTTCTTGGGCCTAGCCGATTACTATCGAAGGTTTGTGGAAAGTTTCTCAGCTATAGCTGCTCCACTAATGAAGTAGACGCACAAGGCAGCTAAATTCCAGTAGACCGATATTTGTGAAAAGAGCTTCCAAGAGTTAAAAGATAGGTTGACCTCGGCACCAGTTCTAACTCTCCCTGAAGGACCTGAGGTATACACTATATATTGTGATTCCTCTAGAGTGGGATTGGGTAGCGTTCTGATGCAACACAGGAGGGTTGTTTCTTATGCTTCGAGATAACTAAGGAAGCATGGGCTAAATTACCCCACTTATGACATGGAGTTAGCAACTGTTATATTTTGCTTGAAAATATAGCGTCACTTTCTGTATGGAGTTCATGTTAAAATATTTACCGACCACAAGAGCTTGCAGCATATATTAAAGAAAAAAGGATTAAACCCGAGGTAGAGGAGATGGCTTGAGCTGTTAAAGGATTATGATGTCGATAGCTAGTACCACCCCGAGAAAGCAAACAAGGTGGCGGATGCATTAAGTCGGAAGTCCATGGGCAGCTTACGACATGTGGGAGATTATAAGTTGGAAATGACTAAAGATTTGTACCGGTTGGCTAATTTAAGTGTACGATTGCTTGACACCGGTGGCGGAGGAGCCATAGTTCAAAATGCTACCGAATTCTCACTAGTAGCCGATGTAAAAGCACGATAATGTGATGATACATCCTTGGTGAAAATAAGAGAAAGCATTTCCTTTCAAAAGAAGCAAGCGAGCTATCCGCGGACGGAGTCCTAAGATACGAGAATCGGTAATGTGTGCCCGATGTCGGGGAACTCCGAGAGCAGATCATGACTGAGATTCACCGATCCCGGCACTCTATCCATCCGGGGTCCACAAAGATGTATCACGATCTTCGACATCTATACCTGTAGAATGCCATGAAGAGGAATATTACTAAATACACCACTCGATGTCCAAATTGCTAACAAGTTAAGGTTGAACACAAGAAACCAGGAGGAATGCTTCATAATATGGAAATTCCGACCTGGAAATGGGAGATGATAAACATGGATTTCGATACCGAGTTACCAAGATCACGTCGAAGATTTGATTCCATATGGTTCATCGTGGATCAACTCACCAAGTCAGCTTATTTTCTACCAATAAAGACTACCTTCTCAACTGAATATTATGCTAAGTAAATACTTTAAAGAGATAATTCGACTTCATGGGGTTCTGCTTTCCATCATATCGGACCGAGGTACCCAGTTTACGGCTAGCTTCTGGATATCCTTTCAAAAAGGATTGGGTACTAAAATCAACCTCAGCACAGCTTTCCATCTTTAAACAGATGGTCAGGCTGAACGCACTATTCAGACGCTCGAGGACATATTACGAGTTTGTGTTATGGACATCAAAGAGAGTTGTGAAGACCATCTACCACTCATCGAATTTGCTTACAACAAAATCTATTCAAGTGTCACCATATGAAGCACTGTATGGACGGAAGTGCAGTCGGTTGGTTCGAAGTTGGTGGAACAAAGTTATTGGGTCCTGAATTGCTGTAACAGGCTATAGAAAAAGTAAAACTGATTCGAGGTTGTTTATTTACCGCCCAAAACAGGAATATATCTTACCCTGATAAAGGACGACAAGATTTAGAGTTCGCCGTGAGAGACTGGGTGTTATTAAGGGTGTTGCCCATGAAGGCATAATGAGATTCGGTAAAAAAGGCAAACTCAGTCCCCGGTATATTCGACCATATTAAATTTTGCAGAAAGTTGGTCAAGTGGTTTATAAACTCGAGGTGCCCCCGAAATTGGAAGCAGAGCATCCGGTATTCCATGTTTCTATGCTTCAAAAGTGCTTGAGCGATCCATCATGTGTTATCTATATTGAAGATATTCAAGTCACAAAGGACCTAACTTACGAACCAAGGAAATAGCTTCAGTTAAAGTACTTTGAAAGAACAACAATAAAGAAGAAATGACTTGGGAAGCTGAAGAAGACATGAAATCCAAGTATCACCATTTATTCCACAACACGGGAGGCAATAATGGAACGACGCCGGTGGGCTCTACTGAGGATGACCAAAGGAGTTTATAAGAAATTACTATGGTTCAACATTCGAGGATGAATGTTCCGAAGGGGGGGACGATGTTACACCCCGCATAATAAGTTGAAGGATCTATGAGGTTTAAAGCGCAACTAATCAGATGGCAACGCGTTACCGGGCAGAAGAGGCAAATGCATGCGACTAGAGTTTGCTAGCTATCTCACTGGGCACGACAGCCAATGCACGACAAACCATTTTGCATGCTGGGCGGAATAATTCCCTATGCTTAGTATGGCATAAAAGTCAAAAAATGTAGATCCTTAGGTATGAGTTTAAAAGACATCACCAACACTAATTCACTCAAAAGTGCTCTCAATCTCCCTCTAGAATTTCTCAAAAATAGTCTAAGACAAGGTTGAAGGTAAATCTAGCAGAATCTAGCATAAAAGAACATGGCATTATTGTTACAATATCTGTTATCTTGTCACTGTATTGATTCTGGAATCTCGTTGGAGGCGGAGTTACCATAAAGGAAATACAGCTAGTTATTTAACAAAGGTATGTAGGACAACTTTCTTTCTTAGAATGATTTGGTATGAACCTCTCTCTCTCTCCTTTAAGGATTTCTGCATTGTAAGATTGATCTGTTCTAAGCCTCTCCCGGTAACATAAATTCTGTCTTTATATATGTATCCTCTTACCGGTAACTACCCTTTCAAGTTGAGGTGTTGTTAGATAGTATTCCGAAGTAAGGAAGTATAATTCATTCTGAGTTGATTGTGGCATTTCCTTTAATATGGACCTTTAATATATATATATATGTATGTATCCATTTTACTTTACTGAGCCGCGCTATAGTCGGCCAGGTATAGCACCTATTATGTAACCACTGATCAGTTGGGTATGATGAGACATATGAGACATGATATGAGACACTATCAAGCCCTTGTGTGGTCAGGTACGATGACGTGTCATGTGAGGCTATCGAGCCCTCTTGCGGACGACTACACCGAGTCCTATTGAGGCAGGGTATAGTCGAGACCTCCTGAGGCCGGGTACGATCAAGTCGCCGGGTATAGAGTGAAATATAATGATATATATACACACATATTACAAAAGCTTGCATACATTCAAGTTTCATGGTTATGGCAGTGCACGCCCCCGGTGGCTTGTTTACGGTATCCAGGTTAAGCTTGTGCATTTCTATCTCTTATGTTATGTAATTTATTTACGCATGTTATCCGTTTTACATACTCAGTACATCTTTCATACTGACACCCCTTTCTCTAGATCCTATGTTCATGCCCACGGGTACAGATAGACCCGGTTACGTCCCTCCCCAGTAGGGTGTTGTTCTAGTTGATTGGTCAGTGCTCTACACTCTTTCAGAGTAGCTGTTCAAACTAAATAGGTACTAAAGCATGTGTTCTAAGCATTTTGGGTATGGTGGGGCCCTATCCCGATTGAATTGTGTATGTATCTTCTTTTAGTACTCTTAGAGGCTTGCATATTAGAGTTTGGATGTATATAAAGGAACGAGTTGTAAACATGTTGAGTACAGTTATGAAAATGCTCAAGAAGTCCAAGTTTCTTTCGCAAGTCAGATGTGCACATTTTTATTTTAACTCTGGCGGTAGCCTTGGAGGCCTCGTTGGCCGAGATTGTATGATTTAAAAGAAGAATAAAATGGGCATCGCTTTGCACGGGCGTTTGGGCGTCGTGTGCTGGTTGCACCTCCCAAGGTTGGGGTGTGATAAACTTCGTATCAGAGTAGGTCATGTCCTAGGAAGTCGGCAAGCCGTATCTAATAGGGTCTTGTTTATGGATATGTTGTTCACCATACTTATAAACAGAAGGCTACAAGATATCTAGGATAAATACTCTTCTTTATGATCTTGATCGTGCGATAGAGCTGAGTCGTAAGTATTAGCATATAATACTCATCTTGTTTATATTTATAGCGATGCCTACCACGAGACGTCAGGAGATTATTAAAGGATTGAATGGAGAGGCATGGCAAGGTACCAGCTAGGTTCCACTTGCTCCTATGGGTCAACATAAACCACATGATGAGGCTGGTACTCAGGTTTCGGGGATATGGTACAGTCGAGACCTCCTAAGGAGGGGTATGACAGAGTCCTCTATGAGGTTGCGTATGGAGTGAAATGTGATGATATGCCCCAAAGAATGGCTAAATATATGGAATGAAATATGATGATATGCCACAAGGAGTGGCTGAATATATGTGGTCTTAAAGAGTGGATTCATTCCATATATATATATAATGCATGGTCTTAAAGAGTGGTTTGGTTTTACAAAAGCTTGCATACATTCATGTTTCATGCTTATGGCAGTGCACGCCCCCAGTGGTTTGTCTACGGTATCCAGGTTAAGCTTGTGCATTTCTATCTCTTATGTTATGTAGTTTATTTACGCATGTTATCCGTTTTACATACTCAGTACGTCTTTCATACTGACACCCCTTTCTCTAGATGCTATGTTCATGCCCGCAGGTACAGATAGACCCGGTTACATCCTTCCCTAGTAGGGTGTTGTTCCAGCTGATTGATCAGTGATTTCCACTCCTTTGGAGTAGTTGTTAAAAGTCAATAGGTACTGAAGCATGTGTTCTAATCTTTTTGGGTATAGTGGGGCCTTGTCTCGATTGAGTTGTGTTTGTGTATATCTTCTGTTGGTATTCTTAGATTCTTAGAGGCTTGATGACTAGAGTTTGGCTGTATGTAAAGGAATGTGTTGTAACATAGTTGAGTAAAGCTATGAAAATGCACAAAACGTCCATGTTTTTTTCGCAAGTCAGATGTACACATTTTTATTTTAACTCTGGCGGTAGCCTTGGAGGCCTCGTTGGCCGAGGTTTTATGATTAAAAAGAAGAATAGAATGGGTATCCTTTGCACGGGCGTTTGGGCGTCGTGTGCTGGTTGCACCTCCCAAGGTTGGGGTGTGATAAACTTCGTATCAGAGTAGGTCATGTCCTAGGAAGTCGGCAAGCCGTATCTAATAGGGTCTTGTTTATGGATATGTTGTTCACCATACTTATAAACAGAAGGCTACAAGATATCTAGGATAAATACTCTTCTTTATGATCTTGATCGTGCGATAGAGCTGAGTCGTAAGTATTAGCATATAATACTCATCTTGTTTATATTTATAGCGATGCCTACCACGAGACGTCAGGAGATTATTAAAGGATTGAATGGAGAGGCATGGCAAGGTACCAGCTAGGTTCCACTTGCTCCTATGGGTCAACATAAACCACATGATGAGGCTGGTACTCAGGTTTCGGGGATATGGTACAGTCGAGACCTCCTAAGGAGGGGTATGACAGAGTCCTCTATGAGGTTGCGTATGGAGTGAAATGTGATGATATGCCCCAAAGAATGGCTAAATATATGGAATGAAATATGATGATATGCCACAAGGAGTGGCTGAATATATGTGGTCTTAAAGAGTGGATTCATTCCATATATATATATAATGCATGGTCTTAAAGAGTGGTTTGGTTTTACAAAAGCTTGCATACATTCATGTTTCATGCTTATGGCAGTGCACGCCCCCAGTGGTTTGTCTACGGTATCCAGGTTAAGCTTGTGCATTTCTATCTCTTATGTTATGTAGTTTATTTACGCATGTTATCCGTTTTACATACTCAGTACGTCTTTCATACTGACACCCCTTTCTCTAGATGCTATGTTCATGCCCGCAGGTACAGATAGACCCGGTTACGTCCTTCCCTAGTAGGGTGTTGTTCCAGCTGATTGATCAGTGATTTCCACTCCTTTGGAGTAGTTGTTAAAAGTCAATAGGTACTGAAGCATGTGTTCTAATCTTTTTGGGTATAGTGGGGCCTTGTCTCGATTGAGTTGTGTTTGTGTATATCTTCTGTTGGTATTCTTAGATTCTTAGAGGCTTGATGACTAGAGTTTGGCTGTATGTAAAGGAATGTGTTGTAACATAGTTGAGTAAAGCTATGAAAATGCACAAAACGTCCATGTTTTTTTCGCAAGTCAGATGTACACATTTTTATTTTAACCTCTGGCGGTAGCCTTGGAGGCCTCGTTGGCCGAGGTTTTATGTTTAAAAAGAAGAATAGAATGGGTGTCGCTTCGCACGGGCGTTTGGGCGTCGTGTGCTGGTTGCACCTCCCAAGGTTGGGGTGTGATAAACTTCGTATCAGAGTAGGTCATGTCCTAGGAAGTCGGCAAGCCGTATCTAATAGGGTCTTGGTTATGGATATGTTGTTCACCATACTTATAAACAGAAGGCTACAAGATATCTAGGATAAATACTCTTCTTTATGATCTTGATCGTGCGATAGAGCTGAGTCGTAAATATTAGCATATAATACTCATCTTGTTTATATTTATAGCGATGCCTACCACGAGACGTCAGGATATTATTAAAGGATTGAATGGAGAGGCATGGCAAGGTACCAGCTAGGTTCCACTTGCTCCTATGGGTCAACATAAACCACATGATGAGGCTGGTACTCAGGTTTCGGGGATATGGTACAGTCGAGACCTCCTAAGGAGGGGTATGACAGAGTCCTCTATGAGGTTGCGTATGGAGTGAAATGTGATGATATGCCCCAAAGAATGGCTAAATATATGGA
>AWOL01S0012058.1:9761-20813 GCA_000715115.1 Nicotiana otophora | reverse complement strand
ACACATCAAGATAGGGCCTGAATACACTATTCATGAGATCCATAAAAGCTGCTGGGGCATTTAAAATAAATAGTAGTTTGCATGGTTTTGTCCTTGTCCTTATTCAAAGGTAAATGATTATTACATTGTTCAGGTAATTGATTGGTTATATATGTAACAAATTACATGGGTAGTATTCTGCATTCTACTCTAGCATGTGACAAATTTGACAAATTAGCAATACTTCGTGACCCATTTTCGGTTACGACAAGCCTATACCTCAACAAGTCTTGAAGTAGGGGGCATTTGTAGGAATATAGAATTTATTGGATCTAAATTCAGCAAAATAAATTGGACCATTTTTTAAATCTATTAGTCCAACTAAATATTTTGGGCTAATATAATTGGATTAAGTATATAAGTCCAATTTAATTGGGCTACAAGAGATGAGCCCACTTCATTAGGCCCAAGATGGCATCTTCCTAGAGGCCCAATGCCACGTGTCAAATGACATGGCATGCCACACCAAATGGAAGAGCCAATAGGACCATGTCAAGTTACATTAAAAGGCTAATGAAATCGCGCCACATGTGCAAGTGACATGTTTTGGCCAATCAAATGCAGCCATGTCACACTTCAATTTGATTGGTCAGAAAGAGTTTGTTCTTATCGCAACTCCTCCCTTCCACAACTATAAATAGGGTCTTCATAACCCAGAAAAGAGACCAGAAGTTATAACAAGAANGAAAGAGTTTGTTCTTATCACAACTCCTCCCTTCCACAACTATAAATAGGGTCTTCATAACCCAGAAAAGAGACCAGAAGTTATAACAAGAAGCAAGAGAGAGATCGTGGATCAAACGCCGCAAATTTCTCTACAAGTTTCAACCTTCAAGCAATCAAGTTCAAGTTCAAGAAATCAAGCTCAAGCTCAATAACGAAGAACAAATCAAGATTCAAGGAGTACGAGTTCAAATCAAAGTTCGTGCTAGTTGAATTCAAGATCATCATTCGTGGTAACAAATATAGATTGAAGATCAAGCTCAAAGGCCCTTGAATGTATTTACTATTGGAAAGAAGAATCGGAGGATTCATAGAGATTGTACACTCAAATTATTTGAAATCAAATACTACGATTGTTGCGATATTTTCTGATCTCGATTATTTTCTTGACGCAAATTTATTGTCTACACCAACATAACGTATCTCTCGTATCATACTATCATAGGTAAATGAGCCAGAGAGGCTTTTGTGAGATAAGTAGAATAAAACATGAGGAAATACTCATCATTAGATGACCCAACATGTAATACAAACTTATACATTTGACATACGGGCCTATAACACGAAACTGATCACCCATACACTAAACATAGGCCGACAAGGCCACACAATCTTTCATGTACATGACATATGTATACAAGCCTTTTAGAGTAGATAAATACCATAAAGGTCGGGACAGGGCCCCGCCATACTAATAATTACATGTCTAAATCATACTGACCAAATAAGCAACTCCGGAGCAAATGGAGTGCAGCAACATCTTCTGCTGAGCTGATAGCCTACTTGGAGGACTCTCAACCTGTCTATCGAGACCTGCGGGCATGAAACACAGCATCCCCAGGCAAATGGGATGTCAGTACAAATAATGTACCGAGCATGTAAGGAATGAAAATCAGTAAATAAAAGACATGAGAGAAACATGGAGGAAAAGACTCAACATGTAAGTTTGAATAGCTCTATAATGCATTTCATATTTATAATGTCATGCATATACGTATAAATGTCATATCATGCATAGGTATATGTGTACATAACATCATCAAGCCTCTGAGGGCATCCCATCATATCATCTCAGACACTGTTGGCAAAATCATCAACATATACCAGCTGATCAGGTGGTGGTGCGTATATAACACCATAACCTTTTCCCACATCTCATATACATATAATATACGTACATATAACGCCATCTGGTCATGGGTCAATGTACATGTATAAATGAATGAAATGCATAAGAAATACGTTAATAAGATTTCTCGGAATGTCATAAGATCAATATGTCTTTCGGATAAACTTTATAAAATACGTATTTTTCTGAGACCCATGAACGGAAGAAATAATAATAATTCAGATGGGGAATCAAGAACATAGGCACCCCTAGCACTTCTATGAATAAAGTCATTTATGAAAGTTGCTTATTTGCTCGTTTCGTTTGTATCATTTAGATCATGCCAAAAGGAAAGAAAGGATAGCCATAACATACTTGAGCCGATTCTCTTAACAATCCCTCTTACACACGTCTTTTGAGAAAAACACGTAACATCAGATCAGAGTAGGAAAAAATCCGTATGATATTCTTGAGAAAGATTGTATCGGGTTCCCTTGGAATTTGCAATTCACGATGCTATAGTATTGTGAAGTTTCAAACGAATTATTTGAGTCTCATTCGTTACTTAGCAAGCTTAGAAAAACATAACAACAGGTTTCTTCAGTTGGATCCTCCGGTGTTCACGGGTGCTAATCCCGAGGAAGACCTACAGGACTTCATTGATGAGATGTAGAAGACTCTCCGGGTTATGCCCGCTACTGAGACGGAGGGAATGGAGTTGGCCACCTACTGCCTGAAAGAGGTGGCCTATTCTTGGTTTGAGCTGTGGGAGGACTCTTGGGAGGAGTGGAGCCCTCCAGCAAGGTGGAGCGAGTTTGCTGATGCTTTCATGGACCACTTCGTGCCGGCCGAGACTAGGGCAGCTCGTGCCGTAGAGTTTGAGAATCTTAAGCAAAGGAGTAGGAGTGTGTGGGAGTATAACATGAAGTTCGCGCGCCTGTCAAAATATGCCATTCTAATGTTGCCTACTATGGATTCTAGAGTGCGCCGGTTTCTTCAGGGCCTTAGTCCCTTGGTTATCATTGAGGCCACTACGGCTTCCTTGAATTCACATATGAACTATTGGAAAATGGTAGCATTTTCTCAAGATACAGAGGACCGTAAGTTAAAGATTAGAAGGGAGCAAGAGGGTACTAGCAAGGCCAGGTCCGTAGGAAACTTGGTGGAGTCATTTAGTGGAGGAAGATGAGCTTTCAGGGGAGAGTCAATAGGGTCATCCCAGTCTTTTGCTCAGTCTTTAGCCAGTGCACCGCCAGCAGGGGCTAGTCAGCTGTAGGCGAGTCATTTCAGGCCCAATCAGGGCAGCAGGGGACCCCACCAGCAGGGCTGATCAGGAGGGAGATTCCAGTAGCAGCGGAGGGCCCCATGCCCCAAGTGTGGGAGGATGCATTTGGGAATCTACTACATGGACCTGCCAGTATGTTACGGGTGCGGATTGAGGGGTCATATTCAGAGGGTATGTCATGCACCCCGCCAGGGTGCGGGCAGGGGCACAACACAGCCATCCAGTTCTGCAGCTGCTACATCTTCAGCACCCCCTCTAGCTCGAGGCACCCCAGCACCAGCAGGGCTTGGTGCAGCTAGGGGTGGAGCACAGAGTTCGGGAGGATCCGACCGTTTCATTGCTATGAGAGGTCGCCAGAATTTAGAGGCTTCTCTAGATGTTGTCACATGTATATTAATTGTCCAATCTCATGATGTATATGCTCTTATTGATCCCTATTCCACTTTGTCATATGTCATACCTTATGTTTCTATGGAATTTGGGATATAACCAGAACAGCTTCATGAGTCGTTCTCTGTATCCACTCCGATTGGTGAGTCTATTTTGGCCGCACAGGTTTATAGGGATTGTGTTGTCACGTTGCATGGTTGGGACACCATGGCCGATCTTATTGAATTGATAATGGTCGATTTGGATGTGATAATGGGGATGGATTGGCTTTATTCAAGTTTTGCCAAGCTTTATTTTCCGAACTAGAACTGTTACGTTCGAATTTCCAAATGAGCCAATTATTGAGTAGAAGGGTGATGATGTAGTGCCGAAGGATCGGTTTATTTCTTACCTTAAGGCCACAAAAATGATCAATAAGGGGTGTATTTACCATTTGGTCCGGCTTACGTACACCGACGCTGAGGCACCTACACTTGAGTTCGTGCCTGTTGTGAATGAATTTCCAGGAGTCTTCCCGGATGAACTCCCTGGAATCCCACAAGAGAGGGAGATTGATTTTTGTATTGATGTGATGCCAGACACACATCCTATATCTATTCCACCCTACAGAATGGCACCAGTTGAGTTGAAGGAGCTAAAAGAAGAATTGAGAGATTTGTTAGAAAAATGTTTTATCCGGCCAAGTGTGTCGCCTTGGGGCGCACCAGTTCTTTTTGTAAAGAAGAAAGATGGGTCACTGAGAATGTGTATTGACTATAGACAACTCAACAAGGTCACAATCAAAAATAAATACATACTACCAAGGACGGATGACTTGTTTGATCAATTGCAATGTGCCATGTACTTCTCCAAAATTGATTTAAGATCCAAGTATTATCAATTGAAGATCAAGGAGCAGGATATTCTGAAAACAGCGTTTAGGATCCGGTATGGGCATTTTGAGTTTCTAGTGATGTCTTTTGGGCTAAAGAATGCACTGGCAATGTTCATGGATGTTATGAACTGAGTTTTCAAGTCGTTCCTCAATTCCTTTGTGATTGTGTTCATTGACGATATTCTTATATACTCACGAAGTCGAGAGGACCATGCTGATCATCTTAGGGTAGTTCGGCAAATCCTACATCAGCACCAGTTATATGCAAAGTTTTCAAAGTGTGAATTTTGGCTTGAATCTGTCACATTTGTTGGTCATGCTGTCTCTAGTGAAGGAATTAAGGTTGACCCTCAGAAAATTGCAGCTGTAAAGAATTGGCCGAGGCCTACAACTCCAACAGAGATTCGCAGTTTCTTAGGCTTAGATGGATATTACAGAAAGTTTGTGGAGGGGTTTTCTACCCTTGCCTCTCCGTTGACTAAATTGACGCAGAAGGCAATTAAGTTCCAGTGGTCAGATGCATGTGAAAGTAGTTTCCAGGAATTGAAAGCAAAATTGACTACGGCACCGGTGTTGACCTTGCCAGAGGGTGCAGATGGATTTGTGGTATATTGTGATTATTCAAGAATTGGGGTTGGATGTGTATTAATGCAATAGGGAAATGTGATAGATTATGCTTCTAGGCAACTCAAGAATCATGAAAATAACTATCCAACACATAACTTAGAACATGCGGCGGTGGTATTTGCATTGAAAATTTGGCATCATTATTTATATGGGATCCATGTAGATATATTCACTGACCATAGGAGCCTTCAATATATTTTCAAGCATAAGGAATTGAATCTATGGCAGAGAAGATGGCTTGAGTTACTCAAGGACTACGACATCAATATTCTGTATCACCCAGGAAAGTCCAATGTTGTGGAAGATGCTCTTAGCCGAAAATCTATAAGTAGTTTGGCTCACTTGGAGGCATATCAAAGGCCATTGGCCAAGGAAGTTCACCGATTGGCTAGTTTGGGAGTTCGTCTTGCAGACTCTAGTGAAGGAGGGGTGATTGTACAAAATAGGACTGAATCATCACTTGTGGTGGAAGTTAAGGAGAAGCAATACAACTATCCATTGTTGGCGCAATTGAAAGAGGGAATTCATAAATATAAGACCATGGCCTTTTCTTTTGACATGTGTGATGGTACACTAAGGTACCAAGGGCGTCTATGTGTTCCAATTGCAGATGGTCTCCGGGAAAGAATCATGACAGAGGCTCACACCTTTAGGTATTCCATGCACCCGGGTTCTACGAAAATGTATCATGATGTAGCAGAGGAATGTAGCAGACTTTGTGGCAAGATGTCCAAATTGTCAGAAAGTGAAGGCCGAACACCAAAGGCCCGGTGGTTTGGCACAAAACATAGAAATTCCAATGTGGAAGTGGGAAATGATTAATATGGATTTCGTGATAGGATTACCTCGTACTTCTCGTAAGTTTAACTCAATTTGGGTGATTGTGGATCGACACATGAAATCAGCACACTTCTTGCCAAGGCTACCGATACAGCGGAACAATATGCTCAGTTGTATATCAAAGAAATAGTCAGGTTGCATGGTACTCCGGTTTCCATAATTTCTGATCGTGGAGCACAATTCAGTGCTAAGTTTTTGAAGAAATGTCAGCAAGGTTTGGGTACTCAGGTGAATCTTAGTACAGCCTTTCACCCGCAGACTGATGGGTAGGCAGAGCGGACTATTCAGACGCTTGAGGATATGTTGCGTGCTTGAATTCTAGACTTTAAAGGTAGCTGGGATGATCATTGACCACTCATAGAATTTACCTACAACAATAGTTATCATGCTAGCGTTTAGATGGCACCGTTCGAGCCTTTATATGGAAGGAGATATAGATCTCCCATTGGGTGGTTCCAAATTAGGGAAGCAGAGTTGATAGGGCCAGACCTCGTGCGTTATGCTCTGGAAAAAGTTAAAATCATTATGGAGCGGTTAAAGACTGCTCAGAGTCATCAGAAGTCCTATTCAGATGTTTGTCGTAAGGATCTAGAGTTCAAAGAAGATGATTGGGTATTCTTGAAGGTTTCCCCCATGAAAGGTGTAATGCGATTTGGTAAGAAAGGAAAACTGAGTCTGAGGTATGTCGGACCGTACAAAATCATTCAGAGGATTGGTGAGGTGTCATACAAGCTTGAGCTACCACTTGAGATGTCGTAAGTGCACCCGATATTTCTTGTGTCTGTGTTAAAGGAAGTTGTTGGAGACCCGACACTCATTGTTCCAGTAGAGACTATTGAGGTTAATGAGGAATTGACTTATGAAGAGATTCCAGTTTCTATTATTGATCGGCAAGTCTGAAGGTTGAGAAATAAAGAAATTGCCTCCGTGAAAGTGTTATGGCAAAACCAGCAGGTTGAAGAAGCCACATGGGAGGCCGAGGAAGAAATCAAGAAGAAGTACCCTTATTTGTTTGAATAGCTATGTAATCGTTCTCTGAAATTGTTCCCTGTGAATTACATATCATTTGTACAACTTATGCTAAGGGTTTTCCTTTTCTGGTAATATATTTTGCTTATGAAGCCACGGTTGGTATTGTTTTCATGTTATATTGCGTCATCAGATTATGTATATGTTGTAGGATTGGTTTCTGAGATTCTCTGACAGGCGGATAGGCTTAGTCATAGGGGAGACTCTGGCGACATTTTTGGAGTTAGTAATAATTGGGAACTATTGGAGCGTGGATGAGGATTTAAGTCACATTGGGTGTGTATGGCGAATTCTAACCCTCATTCGAGGACGAATGATCTTAAGCGGGGGAGAATGTAAGGCCCCGTTAAAATTTTCTAATGATTTAATATTTTAAAGTGCGACAACGGTATTCGGGAATAACGTATTCGAGTATCAAAGGAGACCTATGGGGTGGAACCACATTATTTTGACATCAAAGGAGTTTCAACGACGTCATAGTTTTGCGTATATGTGGTATCACATTTAGCAAACGAGCTGTTAATTCAGTTTTCATTGAGGCATTAGATCCGTGTTGAAATTACGGAGCCACAACAAAATGAATCATCGAATTTGGACATCGTATGAGAGAGTTATGCCGATTTTCGTGTGAAATAGAAAAGATTTCCCTTCGCCAGTGCCCAGGGTAGCGTGGGGAGCTAGCCCTGGTGCTGGGATTTTTCATGTTCATGAAATTGGGCTACAAGAAGCGCCCCAATCTGCCCGTTATGCCCGAAATGCTATATACTCATTCGGGGTTCATTTTACCCTATTTTCTTGACCGAACGTTGGGGTTTTCCTCCACTATCTCAACACCTCCAACTCCCCCCATCTTCAAGGTGAGTAGTCCCTACTAATTTGGTGTTTCATTCCATCAATTCTACCCTAAAACTAACTCAATCCTCCATAAAATACATAGATCTTCAAGAAATTTCCTCAAGAACTCAAAGGAGGGTTTTGCAAGATTTCGTCCAAAAGGTAATCCTACACACTTAGACTTACATGTATGGATTTATTATGAGAATATGAGTATGAATTAAGTATTGGATCTTATGGTATGGTGATTGAAAGCCATAAGTTCCCAATTTAAATACATAACCATTGTAGATATTGAAAGGTGATTACTTGATGGAATTTTGTTAGTTGAGGGTGGATGAATGGCCATATATGTGATGTTTGGAGTTATGGATTGATCAACAAGAATGGTGGGATAAATTATTGGTAAATAGTAGTAATTGGATGAACTATCTTTATGGGTAAGAGATATAGAGATTCATGCCTACTCGGTGTTTGATAAATTGCATAAATGGCCTAAACTATGGAATTTGTTATAATATTGGTTCCATTGGATGTTGTCATTGTAGATTGAAGTTGCTTAGTATAGTAGATCATTGTAGTTTTATTAAGAGAAGGATTGAGGTATGTGTGGCTAAACCCCCTTCTTCTTAGAATCGAATTCCACGGTGTTCATGTAATTGAAGTAAGACCTAGATCATTATTGAATTGGCTATTCCTAATGTGCTTGTGTTGAAGGATAGATGTTCAATATGTATTCTAAATGTTCTTATCATGTCATCTTCCCATTTGAGGATATGTTCAAAATTTGGAATATGTGTTAGAAATGTTATGACTTCATGTCAAGATCGAAATAAAGGTTGTTATGCCAAATTGTATGAAAACCCTCTATGTGCCTAAGATTCCCAAATTGTTGTGTTATGTGAACTTACTGTCTTAAATGGGAAGACTTATTGTTGTTGATAATGATTATGATAATGATATTTGAATGTGCAAAAGGGGACTGAAATTATGAAATACAGCCAAGTGCCAAGAATGATTTGCAATCGTGATTACTAGTGCCAATGAATCGAAAGAATATGAAAGAACTATGATATGAGATAATTGAAATTGTGGTTATGGTGGATGTCTCAAGTGAGATGGCCTAGCCGATCGGGCCGCGATCGGACGCCATGCCGCACACATGGTGGTAACTGTGCTGGAAATGATAATTGAAATTATGGATATGGGTGATGTCTCAAATGAGATGACCTAGCCGATCGGGTCGAGATCGGACTCCGTGTAAGAACACGGTGGTGTTGTGGATTGTGGCATATGGCACTAAAGATTACCCAACCTTATAAGATGGAAATTAACTTGAGAACTTATGTGATCCTTACTTGATGTTTTATTATTGTTTTAAAGCTCTTATTTAACTCATGACTGTTTCCCTCTTGTATTATTGACCCTTCTATTGAGATGGTTTTTTAGATTTACATACTAGTACTATTCGATGGTACTAATGTCCCTTTTGCTGGGGGCGCTGCATCTTTAAATGGATGCAGGTGGTTACATAGCAGACAGTGTTGCTAGCAATTAGTGTTACATCATCATCTTCTCAATAGACTCGGTGAGCCCCATTGTATTCCGGGGTCATGTATTGTACCATTTGTTTATATTGTGGTCACTTTTGAGGTATAGCCGGGGCTTGTTGTCGGCACCATCTTTACTCTCTTTTGTATCTTTAGAGGCTCCGTACACACTATGTGGGTTGTATATGGGTGTTGGGAATGTTGAACAAGTTATGTTTTGTTTGATCACTTGTTCCATTCGAACTATAAGAAATATGTATTTTGAGAAATAAAAGCGCAATGGCTAATCAGATGATTCAACATCATATGTATGAAGTTCTTGTTGTATAATTTATGAAATCATATCTTTCTTGATTATGGGTGAATTGGGGATAAAGAATCTAACAGGCTGGGCCGGGTTTACTTGGCTGAGCATCGGTCGCGCTCCTCGGTTTTGGGGCGTGAAAAATAGTAAGGAAGAAATGATGTGGGAAACGAAAGAACAAATGAAATCTACATACCCACTATTTTCCAAGCTATGGGAGGAAAAAATGAGGTAATCATGATGGCTTGTGATCCAACATTCAAGGACGACTATTCCAAAAGGGGAGATGATGTTACACCTCACACCTAAATAAATCTTGGTAAGTTTGGTCTCAAACATGGCCAGCCAGCCAGTGACATATGTGAAGGGAAGGGGGATTACATGATTCTACAAGCTTGCGCCAGATGTCCCACCTGGTGTCATAACCAGCACGGGGTGGCCATTTTTCATGAGGACCCGATGGAGATTTCTATGTTGTTATAAAAAGGCAGTAAGGCTCATTCCCGCTCATCTTCTAGAAGTATCACCAACACTTATTCTCCAAAAATACTATTAATTCCCCTTTTGAATTTCCAAACGAGTAAAAGAGAAGTCGAAGATGAGTTTGAATCTTGCAATATTTTGCGTGAAGGTGCCTGGAATAATCGTTATAATAGTTATTATCTAGTTGCATCTATTTTGGGGATTCATTGAAGGCAGGGTTGATCATCCTAGAAGCGCAGCCAACGCTTCAACAACCTAAGTAGGGCGACTTTCTTTCTTGGCATGAGTTAGCGTAAGTTTCCCCTTCCTTCTAAATAATTCGTGCACTGTAAGATTTGGTGGTTCTATGCCCCTCAAAATAATGTTGTTCCATCCTTGTGTATTCTTGCCGGTAGCATTCCTATTAATGTTTAAATTGTTCTAAGTTGGTATCATGTGATCGAGAAGCATGGTTCATTTTGAGGGTAAACTTAATATTTCTTCGAGTTGATTCTGCAAATCACCACATATGAACATGTATCTATTTTTAGCGAGTTGCACTATAGATAGTCTTGTACGACACCTATTGTGCAACCACTGATCAATTGGGTACGATGTGAAATGCTAACGAGCCCTTACATGGTCTGGTATAATAGAGACTTTGTGTGACCGGGTACAACCGAGCTCTCTATGACATTACTGAGCCTTTGCGTTGCCGGTTACGATCGATCCCTTACATGGCAGGGTACGACCGAGACCTTATGAGGCCGGGTATGATGTGATAAAGGAAATTAATCTTACCAAGTCCTGTGCGAGGCCGGGTACGATGTAAAGTAAGATGACCCAACGCAGGGCTAAATAAATATATATTGTATTTAATGCAAAGAGGCAGTATGTGGCCTACTCCTTTGCATCATTGCATCTGTATATGTTATGGCTTCTATTGTTCATGCCCCCGGTGGTTGTCCTCGGTACCCAAGTTGAAAC
>AWOL01S0012051.1:263347-281550 GCA_000715115.1 Nicotiana otophora | reverse complement strand
CTACGGGCTACATTATTTTGAGTTCGAAACATTCACTCGACTATTAAGCCTATGGGCTACTTTAATTTCGAGTTCGAGGAAGCACTCACTCGACCATTACGCCTACGGGCTCAATTATTTCGATTTCAAAGCATTCACTTGACTAATAAGCCTACGAGCCACTTTTGTTCCGAGTTCGAGCAAGCACTCACTCGACCATTACGCCTACGGGCTCAATTATTTCGAGTTCGAAACATTCACTCGTCTATTAAGCCTACGTGCTACTTTAATTTCGAGTTCGAGGAAGCACTCACTCGACCATTACGCCTATGGGCTCAATTATTTTGATTTCGAAGCATTCACTCGACTATTAAGCCTACGGGTTACTTTAATTTCGAGTTCGAGCAAGCACTCACTCGACCATTACGCCTACGGGCTACATTATTCCGAGTTCGAAATATTCACTCGAGTAATAAGCCTACGGGCTATTTTCATTCCGAGTTCGAGCAAGCACTCACTCGACCATTACGCCTACGGGCTACATTATTCCGAGTTCGAAATATTCACTCGAGTAATAAGCCTACGGGCTATTTTCATTCCGAGTTCGAGCAAGCACTCACTCGACCATTACGCCTACGGGCTACATTATTTCGAGTTCGAAACATTCACTTGACTATTAAGCCTACGGGCTACTTTAATTTCGAGTTCGAAACATTCACTCGACTAATAAAGCCTACGGGCTACTTTTATCCCAAGATCGAGCAAGCACTCACTCGACCATTACGCCTGCGGACTATATCGCTTCGAGTCTGAAACATTCACTCAACGGCTAATAAGCCTACGGGCTACTTTTACTTTACGTTTTAGAGAACACTCACTCAACCATTACACATACGGGCTATTTTTCTTCAAAGTTTGAATCATTCACTCAACTAGAAAGCCTAAGGGATACATCACTTCAAGTCTGAAAAAACAAATCGATCGATCATAGAGACTACGAATTCAACATTTGATTAAAGTCTTCACAAAACAAAAACAAGTCAACCTTGTTATATATATATATACAAGATTGCCTACGTGATTGATTACGAACGTTAAAAATTAAAAACTAAGCTTCCTGGTCACCCTCTGGGGCATTCGCTCCATTGTCGAGCCCTTCCCCATCCTCGGATCCGCACTTGCTGCCGCCATCATCATCATCATCAGACGCTAAGGCTTTAGCTTCAGCTTCGAGCTCTTTAGCCTTTTTTATCTCTTCATAAAGGTCGAAACCTCGAGCGTGTATCTCCATGAGGGTCTCCCTCCTAGACCTACACTTAGCAAGCTCGGAAACCCAATGAGCTCGAGCGTCGGCAATATCCGCCGCCTCCCGGGCCTCCATCTGAGAAGCCTCGGCATCAGCCCGATAAACAGCAATGGACTTATCTGCCAAGACTTTTGATGACTCAACCTCCGCCTTAGCCTCAACAAGCCGTTTTTCAAGCTCCTGGATCTTCTTAACTTGAGCCAACCCCTTTTGCTTGATGATTCGAAGTTGAACATCGGCCGATAATAATTTGGTCAAAATGGTTTTTTTTCCGCAGCCAGGCGGTCGAGAGTCTCCTTCCACCGATTGCATTCAGCTTGGATTTGATCAACTTCTTCTCGAAGTAACCCGATCTTTTCAACCTTTTGCTGCAGCTGAGACAACGAAGGGTTAACTTCCACAGTTGAGTCTGACCCATACTTTAACAGAACGAGGCTCACCTGCTTATCAAGTTCGGCCTCCTCTTCATGAACCTTAGCCAAATCCGCTTGGAGGTCCTTTATAGCCTCGTCCTTTTGGCTGCAAAGAAGCTGCAGGGCATCTCTCTCACTCGAGACCTTCCGGAGCTCGGCCTCACACTGGCTAAGATCGACTCGAAACCTACTAATGGCCTGCACAATAAGGAAAAAACACAAGTCAAGTATAGAAAAGAACAAAGAAACCAAGTGTTGAAGAATCATTACCCGAGTAATGAAACGTTGGGCCTCCTCTAGCAGAAGAGAAGCATCACCAATATTGGAAGCATCATCGACTCCAGTAAAGCAATCCCTAAAAGAGTCCCCTGCACTAGAGCCTTCGCCTATATCGGGAGTCTTCAATTCTCGAGCTTCCTTTAACGCCTCCTCAGAAAAAGTTGGAAGGGAAGGCGAATGATCCATTGTCATAGCCCCGAAAAAATCACTCGGGGTGCTCCGATCAAGACTCGGGACTTCAGGACCGACCCCGACCGGTACGGCCGCCATCGGCTCTGGAGCCCTAGCAGCCTCGATAGCTTCCGCAGATCGGATCACCAAAGTCGAGGCGTTATCTTCTTCTTCTTCTTCTTCTTCTCTCAGTCGTTGGACCGAGTCAATCGAAAGGGCAAATGCTTTTCTCCTCACCCTCCGAGTTTTGGGCTTGTGGTCCTCTGACCGAGAGGAAGCCCTTCGCTTCTTATATTTCCCCAGTAGCGGGACTGGGGATTTGGTTCCTTCTTCACCGCTCGAAGGCCTCAAAGCGGCATCCTTGGTTACGCCGGCATGAAAGGAAATCGGTAACGAATAGAACACAGAGAATACTTCGAAGGAAACAAGAAGCAAAACCTTACCATGGTTCTTGGCCTCCCATCTACCTTTAGCCAAATCACGCCAAGCGCGTTCGGCATAAGAGGAAGTCGAGGCTAACTTCTGAACCCAATCCTAGAGGTCAGGTACCGCTTGTGGCATCCAAGGGGCAGCTGAATGTCAGTGAAAAACTTCAGAAAAAGTCGGGAAAAGACACGAAAAGCAAACAAGAATTACTTACGATCGCAGTTCCATTCTTCGGGGAACGACATCTTATCTTCGGGGATAAGGTCACGGGTCCTCACTCGAATATAACGACCGATCTAAACCCGATCCTTGTCCTCGTCGATGCTCAACATCAAAGCCTTCGATGCCCGACGATGAAGTCTGATTAGTCCTCGAAAGATCTGAGGCCGATACAATTGTATGAGGTGATTCAGAGAAAAATTCAGCCCCCCAGCTTTGATAGAGAAGAAGCGAAGTAAGATCACTATATGCCATAAAGAGGGATGAACTTGACCAAGGGTGACCTGATACCTTTTGCAAAAATCAATAATCACCGGGTCGACGGGTCCCAACGTGAAGGGATAAGTGTAAACACTTAAAAACCCCTCAACATGAGTGATGACACTCTCATCGGGGGATGGAATTTGCAGCACAACCTCGGGACCCCAGTTGCAGTCTTTTCTGACGGCCTCGAGGTGACCCTCTGTTATAGAGCACATATACTTTGACACATGCTCGCATCGACCCGGAACGGACGAGGGATTCTCTACCTTAAAATCGATCTTCATAGTGCACGGGCCGGGAACATAGTCGTGAACGGACGGCTCCACCAGCACCTTATCGCCGGACGACCGTAAAGAAGAAGCTTTCTCCTTCTGAGGTACGGTTTTAGAAGTTTTCGCCATTGATACGAGAAGAAGGAATATGAAGGAAAGTTAAAGGTTGACGGTACCAAAAACTATGGTGTGGATGGCTCTAAAGCAACGAAATAGAGAGGAAAAATAAGAGAACTTGCAAGGGAGAAGACGCAAAAGTGGTAAAAGTTGTATGGAAAGGTTATTTATAGGTTCGCGTCACGACGGTTCAATATCGGAGGTGGCCGACCACCATCTGACAAGCATTAAATGCCTTGAAAGACTAAATCTATGGGACAGCTATCGCATACGTCAAATTGACCGCTGATAAAACATCAGCTTGTTGCCCGATCGAACAGTCGAAGATCATATCGATTCTCGTCACATCCCTCATGAGAATCGAGGGGACTATCTATATACAGTCAAAATAAGATTTAGGCTTTCCTACGTTCGATCGAGTTCGAATGACAAGAAGCCGGAGTAGAATTTCGAGGGAGTTCCGAAGGTAGTACGAACGAGCCTCGAGTCCGAAGCCTGTTCGAGAAGTTGGCTCGATAATCTTATCGAGCCCGTAACCAAATCGATCTGCAGGGCGTCGCTTCAAGGTCGGAAACACATCATGCCCATCCCGAAGGTCGAATTCGAGGTAAAACCGAAGGGCTAACTCCAGTTATGAATTCAAGACAATATCGAGGTCGAGCCAGTATCGAGCTCACAGACAAGAGCCGTTACAATTGCACCAAGGGAGAGAATCTTAAGGAAAACATGGAAGAGACAAATCATCATGGGTCCTCCACTATATGCATTATTTTATTATTTTGTTATAAAATAAAGCAATAACCCTCTATTATAAAAGGGAGGATCCTTGTAAGCTGAAGGACACAACACAAACGGGAATAAATAGATCTTTTTCTCATATACAAAAGGAGGACCTTGTGCTTGTTTTATTTCATCTTATTCAATTTTCCTGTTCATCATTCCTATTCTCATAGCCAAAATACATGTATTGTTATCTTTGTATCAAAGGATAATAACGTATTCTTAGAACCATACATAAATTTAACGTTATCCGATTTTTCGGGTAAACATAGATTCAATTGCATTGATGCTTGAAATTTGTCTGATTGTAGCCATATTTGCAATGTTGTTGTAGTACTGAGCGAAGAAAATAAGAATTGAAAAAGGAATTTAACATATGAAACCGCATAAATCGTGCGTCATGTTTGAGTTAGTTTAGAATTGTTGTTGAACCCCACGTTTGGAAGATGATGAGTCGTGGGTTTCATCCTCACGACTATTCTTTTTTCTTTTCTTTTTTAAATAACAGTGGGAAGTAACCATTTTTGTGAATGTGTAGGTTGACTATTTTTTTTGTGCCTATTTTCTAATTTCAAAAGAGAAATATTTTTTTTCTTAATTTTCAAGTCTTATAAATAAATAAAATAACTGCCTAATATGGCATGCAGTATCAATCTTTTTTGTGAATTCGTATGGTTGAATCATTTTTGTCTATTTTTAGTTTCAAATAATTTTAAACTCCAACTTTATTGGAGATGTGTCCAAAAAAATAACACTTATTTAATTGTGATTATGCCATTTGGCATCATTACATGCTTTTGCTTCTCCTTTTATATATAAATAGTTTCCAAGTCTTACAAATAAATAAAATAACTGCCTAATATGGCAGGCAATATCAATCTTTTTTGTGAATTCGTATGGTTGAATCTTTTTTTGCCTATTTTTAGTTTCAAATAATTTTAAACTCCAACTTTATTGGAGATGTGTCCAAAAAAATAACACTTATTTAATTGTGATTATGCCATTTGGCATCATTACATGCTTTTGCTTCTCCTTTTATATATAAATAGTTTCCAAGTCTTACAAATAAATAAAATAACTGCCTAATATGGCAGGCAATATCAATCTTTTTTGTGAATTCGTATGGTTGAATCTTTTTTTGCCTATTTTTAGTTTCAAATAATTTTAAACTCCAACTTTATTGGAGATGTGTCCAAAAAAATAACACTTATTTAATTGTGATTATGTTATTTGGCATCATTACATGCTTTTGCTTCTCCTTTTATATATAAATAGTTTCCAAGTCTTACAAATAAATAAAATAACTGCCTAATATGGCAGGCAATATCAATCTTTTTTGTGAATTCGTATGGTTGAATCTTTTTTTGCCTATTTTTAGTTTCAAATAATTTTAAACTCCAACTTTATTGGAGATGTGTCCAAAAAAATAACACTTATTTAATTGTGATTATGTTATTTGGCATCATTACATGCTTTTGCTTCGTCTTTTATATATAATAAATAGATTTTTAGGAGAGTGCTTTTCCTGACACATGTAAATGCATATCCCATGACTTGAAAAGTTCAAAATGATAGAACAGTTATTTTAACAATGACCTCCCAGGTAATTTAGATATTACCTCCACCTCCTTTACTTTGATTCGTATCAATTCTTTTATCTATTTATTATTAATGTTAAAAAAATTACAATATGACAACTTTACCCTTACTAATATACTCCACCGGTAATTTGCAAAAAAAAAAAGAGAAGCAAATTCAATTTATAAATATAAATAAACTAATTATAATATCAAGTTATTACTGCATATATGAGCAATCCCTACGTCTTAATTTGAAGTCATGCGAGTTCTAAAAGGAACTGCGAGCATAAGTCAAAATTTAAGTTCAAGTTCATGTGTATACCAAATTAGGTAAAACTCATTGCCTTATGTTTGAAAGACGAGATTTTTGTTATATTATTGTTTACTCTTGAAATTGGATAACAATTAAACTTATAATGTGGTTTTAAGAACACGTGATTTCACCTAATACCAATTGATAAATGTGAGGATGAATAATAGAAATTAACAATAAAGTAAAGCAAACCGATGTTAGAATGAAACTCAGCCCTTAAGTTTGGACATCCTCGAACTGATTGATGCAAGAACAATTAAAGTGTAATAAACTGATGAACAATAATGCGAACGAGAACGAGAATTGTATTGCTTTTATGCCTGTCAACACTGTGTTACAAATGATTAGAATCCCCCTTTATATAGTAGAAGAATTTCACTTATGGTATAATTCTAATTACAGAAGGAAATCCTATGATTAGCTAATTAACCATTCCTGATTTGATCCGTTCCGAGATTTATGCCCTGATCCTCGACCAGTCACCGAGATTTACGCTGTGATTCTCGACCAGTCACGGATATCTCGCCTCTCTATTATTATGCTATCTTCGATCTTGGTCGATGTATGTCTCATTTGGCTTCGATCTCTACTAACCTCGATCTCGACAGGTACCTCGGTTCTGAACTCGGTACCTTATCCTCGTGATTTAGTCTATTCCGTTACGAGGTCGTCCTTCGATACAATTTCTCGGTCTCGGTCAAATAGTAAAATCAGGTGGGCTCAGTTTTAACCGTATACAGATAGTCCCCTCCTTTTTTGGAGTGTAATGACAAGAAATGAATTGAGCCCTCGATTATCTACCTTGACATGTCATGACATCATCCTCATGACGTAAGCGACAGAAGTGACCGAAACGTCTCGTCTGTACAGTTTCCTAGGCATTAAATGCGCGTCAATCGATATTCGGCCACCTCCAATTTTGAACCGTCGTAGTGAAATCTATAAATAGATCATCTCTTTACCATTTCAAACTTTACTTTCAAATTTCTAATCTCCAAAGCTTTTTACATCTTCTAAGTTCTTCATCTGCAAATCTGCGATTTTCACTGCTAACCTCTTCTTAGAACACCAAACCTTATCATCTCCCTCTATTTTAAACTTCAAATCCAAATGGCGAAAATGTCAAAAATTGTTCCTCAAAAAGAAAATGCTTCTTCATCGCGGCCGGCCAGCGACGAAACATCGGTGGAGCCACGACCTGAGGAGTGTGTTCCCGGGGTGTGTATCCTCACTTCTGATTTTAAGACCAATAAAGCCTCGTTGGTTCCCGGTCGATGCGAGCCATTATCGAGGTATATATGCTCGATAACTGAGGGATACCTTAAGCAGGTAAGGAAAGATTGCAATTGGGAGAGCAAAGAAGTGGTGATCCTGACCCCCGAAGAAGATATCACCACCCATGTGGAAGGGTTTTTAAGTGTTTACACTTATTCTTTCACGCTGGGCCCCCTAGACCCCGTTGTCGTTGATTTTTTCCTTCGATATCAAATAACCCTAGGCCAACTCTATCCTTCCTTTTGGCGAATTGTTATTCAACTCTGATTCTTCGTGAGCAAAGTCGAGGGGATGCCTTTTACCCTCGACCACCTCATCAGGTTGTACAGCCCCCGCCTCTATCAAGGCGGGTTAATAAAACTCCAACGCTGGGCTACCAAAGTGCTATTCTCGAGCATAGACGAGGACAAGAACCGAGGCTGGATGGGCCGGTTCGTTTGAGTGAGGACTTCCGACCTAATCCCGGCCGAGAAGATATCCATTTCCCGAGAAATGGAATATGAAGCGTAAGTATAATCGGACTGTTAGCTCCTATTTATTGTTTTGCTCCTTTGTTTCTTTCTTATCGATATCCCTTTCTGTGATGTAGCGGTCGCTTGGATGCCCTGTATAATTCCTAACCTCAAGAGCTGGGTACGGGACCTAGCCTCGACCTCTACGTATCCCGAGCGCTCATGGCGCGATTTATCAAAGGGCCGATGGGAGGCCAAAACTCATGGTAAGCCTCTTTCCCACGTCTTTGATGATTTTGTTAAAGCATTTCTTACTTATTTTCTTTTTATACAGGCCTTGGCAAAGATGCTGTTGTGAGGCCCCTATCTGGTGAGGAGGAGAGTTCGATCCCGGCACTGGAACCGGCGAAGGACAAAAAAAGGAAAAAGATCTCAACCTCTGAGGATCTAGAATCTAAGAAAAAGGCGGTTCGTAAGACGAGGAAGAACATCATCCTCCTGACCGAAGACTCTGTTCAGCGTCTAAGGGATGATGACGAAGAAGAGGAAGAAGACGACTTCGGGCAGGTGGCCCGAGTGAAAATGAGCACCGAGGTCCCAAAGGCTACTGAATTGGTGAAGGCTGCAGAGACTCCATCTCGAGATGAGAGAGTCTCGGGAAGAGACTTGGGCGAAGTCCCCGAGTCATCGAGGATTGGGGATGCCTCCCACCATAATGAGCCAACTGTGGGTACGACTGCAGGGGATGATCTCGAGGCCCCCCAAGATGGAGAGAACACCCCAAGTGATCCACTGGGGGGCAATAGAAATTGGAGGCTCCCCGCTGCTCCCCTTGTTTTCCGAGGAGATGATTCAAGAGGCTCGGGCCTTGAAGACCCTCTCCATCGAAGGAGCCTACGGAAGGGAAGACCCCTTCCGTGATTATTTTACTTGTGTCCAAGATGCTACTGGCCCGAATGATTTGGAGGTCTCGAGGAAGGACTCGGGAGAGGCATCAAGCCTTTTCAATGAAGCACAACAAACTCTGAATCGGGTAAGCCTTAACTCCCCATGTTGGTATTACCCTTGTGCTCATTTTTCTTTTCCTCTCTAACTTCTTTTCTTTTTTCTGCGTAGGCCCCAGCGCTTCATCAAGAAGCATTTTATCGGTCTCGAGCTGAGCTGAGTCGGTACGAGGCTGACATTCAAAGGCTTACCGAGGAGAGGAATGCCCTCAACCTTCTCGGTAAGCAAAATGAAGAACAGATCAAGGACCTCCGATCCGAGTTGGCCATGGCTCACAAAGATCAGACCAACCTGATCGAGCAGGTAATGAAAATCTTAAAAGCTCATGGGATCGATTCGGGAACAGTGGCTAACATTTCGATCTCACAGCTGCAGCAGAAGGTCGAGAGGATCGAGCAGTTCCGCGAGGAGGTCAACATGATAAAGGCGGTGTCCTTGGGGTGGAAAGAAGGTATGGACCGCTTTGCTGTAGAAAAAGAGACTGCTCGAGCCCAATTATCATCGGTCGAAAGTCAGCCCCAAGGTATGAAGGAGAAGACCTCGGCTCAAGCAAGGAAAATAGAGGAGCTCGAGGCTCGGTTAGCTTCCGAATTTGCCAAGGCCAAATCTAAAGCCGAAAAGGCAAAGAACGAGGTAGAGGTGATCGCGGCTGTCTACTGGGCCGAGGCTGAAGCCACTCAAGTCCAAGCGAGAGAGGCAACCAAGACCGCTCAAACTCGAGCATATTGGATTGCTGAACTCACCAAATACCAATCTCAGAGGGAAACCCTCGAGGAGATCTACGCTCGAGGTTTCGATCTTACCAACGAGATAGTAAAGGCTAGAGAGCTTGAAGATGAAGTTGGAGTGCTGGCCTCTTTCGATGATGATGATGATGATGGCAGCAAGAGCGGGGTCGGGAATGGGGAGGACCTCGATGGAGAAGAGGCTGTCCCCAGAGAAAATCAAGAACCTTAGGATTTTTCACTTTTGATCTTTTGTATAGGATCCTGATCGGACTTTGTAAATGTTATCATATATATAAAGATCTCTTTCCTTTCCGACTTGTCTTTATTTCATTTTCTGCCTTGTGAAAATTTTGTTTCATCTATGCCTTGTGAAAATTTTGTTCATAAGTTCGAGGCTTAGGCAATTTGATCGAAGCCGTACTAGTGAAGTTTTTACAATCGAGTTAGTACTTGCTCAAGATCGGAGTAGGGTGACCCTTAGGTTTTAATTGAGTGAGGAGGATTTCTCGAACTCAAAAATAAATTGGACCTTTAGGCTCTTGAATTAGGTCGATACTGCCATAGTAAAAAGAATGGCTTTCTTCCCTTTTCAGCTTTTATTGTTTAATCATATAAAATCTGTTCTGCTTTAGCATGAAATAAGGGATTTGCTCGAGAGTTCGAACGGTTCCGTACCCATTAGGGTTTTCAAGGGTCGATATTATCGAGACCCCTTGTTTTATAATGCCTTAGCATAAAATAAAGAATTTGTTCGAGAGTTCGAACGACTTTGTACCCATTAGGGTTTTCAAGGGTCGATATTATCGAGACCCCTTGTTTTATAATGCCTTAGCATAAAATAAAGAATTTGTTCGAGAGTTCGAACGACTTTGTACCCATTAGGGTTTTCGAGGGTCTATATCGTCGAGACCCTTAATAATTCAGCTTAGAGTAGCCTTTTTAATCGGTTTATAAAAATATTCCAAGGCCCGTTTTATAACGGGAATCGGACATCTCTGAACCGTGTTAATTTGGCCGTAGCCTTTAGTTTGGGATTTGCCCCTTAGGCTTGTTTCCCTGTTATACTTCGAACTCATTCGAAGTGTCAGCCCCCGAGAGGGGTGGCCATGGCCTATATAATCGAGGATTGCCTTTTTAAGGTCTTACGATTTTGAGGTTTAGTAATTTGATCATGTCGATTTTTTAGACGGCAGTCCCCGAGTATAGGGTAAATTGTTTGAACTTCAGTTGTGATCGGCCCTTAAGCCAGTTTCCACAATAGATCATAAGTATGAAATTTTAAAGTATAATTTTTTCTAAGGCATGGAACATCTGGTAAGGAAAAATACTTCTTTCAATAGATTATACATGCGTATATATTTTGCCATTAGGGCTCGAGTAATCTACATAGACACAGTTCATTTGACCGTTTGGTCTTCTACAAAATTTACCTATCGAGACCCTATCAACACAAAGTATTTTCCTTGTAACTATCCGAGGGTGATGCCCCCCAGTATTCGAGGTTGATTGTAAAGGTGCCTCGGATACTGTTGAATTGTTGTAAGTTAGCACCGGTAAAATCCTCGCCGGAGAAATCCGTTTGGGACAAAAATCGGTCTAAGGGAAAAAGAGTGCAACACGTGATTTCAGACCTAAGAACTTTGTGTTTGAGGAATCCTTTGATGTCTTCGATTAAATACCTGCAAATGGTTAGTATAAAATATAAATTAAAATAGAGAAGGTCGTACCTTAGTAGTAATATCGTTTGAGGAGTGATATGTTCCAATTGTTTGGTAATTATTCGCCGTTCATCATGCCAAGTTTGTAGGATCCTTTTCCGACGATATCGAGGACCTGGTACGGTCCCTCCCAGTTCGGGCCAAGTTGCCCTTCGTTTGGGTCTAGAATATTGAGGGTGACCTTCCTCAGAACCAAGTCCCCGATTTTGAAGTATCGAAGATTGGTTCTTCGATTGTAGTACCTTTCGATCCGCTGTTTCTGTGCAGCCATTCGAACGAGGACGGCTTCCCCTTTTTCATCTAGCAAATCAAGGTTTGTATTGATAGCCTCGTGATTTGATTCTTCCGTTGCATATCGAAACCTGACGCTGGGTTCCCCGACTTCAACCGGGATCAGAGCTTCAACGGCATATACTAAAGAGAACAATGTTGCCCCCGTACTAGATTTTGATATTGTTCGGTACGCCCAAAGTATTTAGGGAAATATTTCTCTTCATTTTCCCTTAGCGTCGTTTAATCTTTTCTTCAGATTTTGAATGATGGTCTTATTTGTCGATTCAGCCTGTCCGTTCCCACTAGGATGATATGGCGTCGATAGGATCCTCTTTATTTTGTGGTCTTCGAGAAATTTTGTCACTTTGCTGCCGACTAACTGCTTTCCATTGTCACATAAGATCTCGGAAGGCATCCCGAATCGGCATATAATGTGGTCCCAGATGAAGTCTATGACTTCTTTCTCTCTAATTTTCTCGAAAGCCTGCGCTTCAACCCACTTAGAGAAATAGTCAGTCATAAACAAAATAAATTTAGCTTTACCCGGGGCCGATGGCAGAGGGCCGACGATATCCATTCCCCATTTCATGAATGGCCATGGGGATAAGACCTAGTGGAGTTGCTCTCCAGGCTGGTGAATCATTGTCGCATACCTTTGACATTTGTCACACTTTCGAACAAACTCTTTTGTATCCTTTTCCATATCGGCCGAATAGTATCCTGCTCTGATGACTTTGTGGACTAATGATTCGGCACCGGAATGATTGCTGCAGGTGCCCTCGTGGATTTCTCGTAGGACGTAGCCGGTATCTCCTGGTCCCAGACATATTGCCAATGGTCCATCGAACATCCTTCTATATAGTGTTCCATCTTCGGCCAGTGTGAATCGTGCGACCTTCGTACGTAGAGCCCTCGATTCTTTAGGATCCGATGGAAGCTTCCCGTTCTTTAGGAACTCGATATATTTGTTCCTCCAATCCCAGGTCAGACTTGTGGAGTTGATTTCGGCGTGGCCTTCTTTGATTACTGACCTGGAAAGTTGTACGACAGTCCCCGAGCTAATCTCTCTGTCTTCGACTGATGACCCCAAATTTGCAAGGGCATCGGCCTCGCTGTTTTGTTCTCAAGGCACATGCTGTAAGGTCCATTCTTTAAACCGATGTAGAGTCACCTGTAATTTGTCCAAGTACATCTGCATTCGATCTTCTCGAACCTCGAAAGTTTTGTTGACTTGGTTTACTATAAGCAGGGAGTCACATTTGGCCTCGATGACTTCTGCTCCCAAACCTTTAGCTAGTTTGAGACCTGCAATCATGGCCTCATACTCGGCCTCATTGTTAGTTAACTTGGAAGTTTTGATAGCTTGTCTAATCGTAGTACCCGTGGGCGGCTTCAAAATGATGCCTAGACCGGACCCCTTCACGTTCGAAGTGCCGTCTGTGAAGAGGGTCCTATACCCCCAATGATGTACTCGACTTTAATAATAGTTCTTTTTCGACCTCGGGTACGAGGGCTGGCGTAAAGTTGTCCAAGAAGTCTACTATGATTTGAGGCTTGATGGACGTTCGAGGTAGATACTCGATATCGTATCCACTGATCTCGACGGCCCATTTGGCCAATCGGCCCGAAAGTTCAGGCCTATGCAAAATATTGTGAAGGGGATAAGTAGTCACTACACAGATCGAGTGACACTGAAAATATGGTTTTAATTTCCTAGAGGAACTTATTAGGGCAAGCGCTAATTTTTATAAGTGTGGGTACAGGGTTTTGACCTCACCTAAAGTTCGACTAACATAGTAAACAGGAAATTTCGTACCTTGTTCTTCTCGAACTAGGACCCCACTTACCGCGATTTCCGAGACTTCTAAGTACAAGTAGAGTCTCTCGTCCGCTTTTGGAGTATGAAGCAGTGGCGGGTTCGAGAGGTACCGCTTTAATTCTTCCAATGCTCGTTGGCATTCCGGGGTCCATGCAAAACTGTTCTTCTTTCTGAGCAGTGAGAAGAACCTATGACTTCTATCTGAGGACCTTGAGATAAATCGGACTAGGGCGGCTATGCGCCCCGTTAATCTTTGTATGGCCTTAACATTGTCCACGACTGTGATATCTTTGATTGCCTTGATCTTATCGGGGTTGATTTCTATCCCCCGATTTGATACCATAAAGCCGAGGAACTTGCCCGAGCCGACCCCGAATGCACATTTCTTCGGGTTGAGCTTCATGTTGTATTCCTTAGTATATCCAAGGTCTCCTACAAATGTATCAAATGGTCCTCTGCTCGCAGGGACTTAACTAGCATATCGCCAATATAAACCTCCATTGATTTACCTATTTGTGCTTCAAACATTCGATTTACTAAGCGTTGATAAGTGGCACGAGCATTGTTTAGTCCGAATGGAATTACATTATAACAATAGGTACCGTACTTAGTGATGAATAAAGTGTTTTCCTGATCCTCCGGGTTCAATTGTATTTGATTGTACCCGGAATAAGCATCGAGAAAACTAAGGGTCTCGTGGCCGGCCGTGGCATCGACCATGCGATCGATATTTGACAGAGGAAAAGAGTCTTTAGGACATGCTTTGTTTAAATCTTTATAGTCTACGCACGTTCTAAGCTTATTTCCCTTTTTAGGGACTACGACTATGTTTGCTAACAATTCGAGATATTTTACTTCCCGAATGAATCCTATTTTGAGAAGTTTGGTTACCTCGTCCTTGATGAATGCATGTTTTACCTCGGACTAGGGCCTTCTTGTTTGTTTTACTGGGCGGAACTTCGGGTCCAAGCTCAGTGGATGTGTAGTGACCTTCGGCGGGATCCTTGTCACATCTAGGTGGGACCAAGCAAACAATCCATGTTATTGGTAAGAAGTTTAATGAGTTTTTCCCTAAGCTCGTGGGTTAACCCCGTACCTAGGTATACCTTTCGATCTGGTAGATGCTCAATCAGTATGACTTGCTCTAGCTCTTCTACTGTTGATTTGGTGGCGTCGGAATCTTCAAGAATTATGAAGGATCGAGGGATCCAGTAGTCATCGTCCTCGTCTGTTCCCTGCTTCTCCGACCAAGTCGAGGCTGGTAGCTGTGGTTGCTATTTAGCCTCTTATTTTCCTTTGGACTCTGATCCCTTTGTCGACGAAAGCACCGATACCGATGTTACTTCGTCGACCATGAACATTTCTTTGGCAGCATGCTGTTCCCCATACACCGTTTTACCCCATCCGGTGTTGGGAACTTTAGTATTTGGTGAAGGGTTGAGGGGACCGCCCTCATGTTGTGAATCTAGGGTCTTCCGAGCAGTGCGTTGTATCTCATATCGCCCTCGATCACATGGAACTTTGTTTCTTGAATAGTTCCGGCTACATTTACTGATACGATGAGTTTACCTTTAGTTGTTTCACTCACCATGTTGAAGACATTGAGAACCTGAGCTGCGGGTACGATCTGATCTTGTAGGCCGAGTTGTTCCACGACCCTCGATCGAATAATATTGGTCGAACTTCCTGGATCAATTAAAACACATTTAACTTGAATCTTATCCATAAGGATAGAGATTACCAAAGCATCATTGTGGGGTTGTGAGATCCATCCTGCTTCCTCATCATTGAATGATAAAGTGCCTTCTGGCACATAGTCTCGGGTTCGTTTTTCCCTGGTGATTGATACTTTAGTGTGTTTGAACACGGGCCTTTGTGGAATATCGACCCCATCAACGATCATATGTATCACGTGCTGTGGTTCTTCCTGCTCGTTTTTCCTGCTTGCATCCCTGTCTCTGAAATGGCTTTTAGCTCGGTCGCTCAAGAATTCTTGAAGGTGACCCTCGTTGAATAGACCGGCCACCTCCTCCCTTAGTTGTCTACAGTATTCGGTTTTATGACCATGTGTACCATGGTATTTGCATATTTGATTGGGGTTCCTTTGGGATGGATTAGTTCGTAGGGGTCTGGGCCATCCAGTATCTTTGATTCTCCTAATCGCTGTCACAATACCTGATGCGTCGATGCTGGAGTTGTATTCTGATAATCGTGCTGCTTATGTGGAATTGGCGTATTTATCGAAGCCACTTTTGCTCATGAGCCCTCGAGAGCTCTGCCTTTGATCATTTCGGATGGGAGGGCGTCCCCAGCCACTATTTTATGATCTTTGGTTTTATGGTAGATACCGATCTCTGCTCGACCGGGGTTCTCTGTCGATATCCCTTTGAATTCTGCCTACGGGCCTGTTCGGATAAGTGGAACCGGAAGGGGTCCCCAATTGATCATCCTCGACTCTTATCTTTGACTGGTACCGATTATGTACATCGGCCCAGGTTACCGCTAGATATTCAATTAAATTCTGCTTTAGTTGTCGTGATGCCACTGAACTTCGTTCGTTTAAACCTTGAGTAAAGGCTTGAACAGTCCAATCGTCTGTGACTGGAGGTAGTTCCATGCGTTCCATCTGGAACCGAGATACAAATTCCCTCAACATTTTATTATCTTTTTGTTTCACCTTAAAGTGGTCCGACTTCCTAGTCGCAACCTTTATTGCCCCGGCATGTGCCTTTACGAAGGAGTCTGCAAGCATGGAGAAGGAGTCGATGGAATTAGGCGGCAAATTGTGGTACCATATCATTGCTCATTTCGACAAGGTTTCTTCAAATTTCTTCAGTAGAACAGATTCAATCTCGTCGCCTTCCAAGGCATTCCCTTTATTGCGCATGTATAAGAAGTGACATGCTCCTTAGGGTCGGTGGTCCTATTGTACTTAGGAGTTTCTGGCACTCGGAATTTCTTTGGAATGGGTCTCGGTGCCGCACTTGGAGGGAAAGGCTTTTATACAAATTTCTTTGAATCCATACCCTTTAGAATCGGCGGTGCCCCCGGAATTTGGTCAACCCGGGAATTGTATGTCTCTACTTTTTTGTCATTTTCCTCGATTTTCTTTTCTCCCGATTTAATCCGTTTAGTGAGCTCCTCGAGCATTTTCATAATGGCAGGGTCAGTCCCTGATTCGTTGGCGTTCAACCTTTCCATCACAGGCTCGGCCCTGTGGACGACTTCTGGTTCGACCCTACTTGGTGTTCAGTGCTGATTTTGCAATTATGCTATAGCGGCTTGTTGAGCTTCTGACATTTCGAATATCAACTGGAGGCTAACTCCACCATCTTCTCCGCCCTGCGTACCTCAACTACCTGATCAAACTTCCCTGCGTACACTACCTTCGGGATCAATGCCCAAATTTACATTTAGAGCGACATGTGAACTGGCATTGACGAGATTTATAATTGGTGATCCCTCGAGGTCAGCCTGAGGCACCTCGATCCCAAGGGCGGCTATATTGTCATTTTCCCCGTGAAATCCGAGGCTGTTGTCACCATGTCTAGGCGCTGCTTGTAAGTTTGACATGTTTATCCTGAAAACAAAAATTCTTACGAGAACAAGTGTAAAGCAGTGTGTGTTATCACAATCAAAATTAAGAAATCACAATTATCCCCAGCCCCACGGTGGGCGCCAAACTATTTACTCTTGAAATTGTATAACAATTAAACTTATAATGTGGTTTTAAGAACACATGATTTCACCTAATACCAATTGATAAATGTGAGGATGAATAATAGAAATTAACAATAAAGTAAAGCAAACCAATGTTAGAATGGAACTCAGCCCTCGAGTTTGGACACCCTCAAACTGATTGATACAAGAACAATTAAAGTGTAATAAACTGATGAACAATAATACGAATGAGAAAGAGAATTGTATTGCTTTTATGCCTGTCAACAGTGTGTTACAAATGATTAAAAACCCCATTTATATAGTAGAGGAATTTCACTTATGGTATAATTCTATTTACAAAAGGTAATCCTATGATTAGCTAATTAACTGTTCCTGATTTGATCTGTTCCGAGATTTATGCCCTGATCCTCGATCAGTCACCAAGATTTATGCCGTGATCCTTGTCCAGTCACGGATATCTCGCCTCTCTGTTATTATGGGGTCTTTGATCCTAGTCGATGTCTGTCTCATTTGGCTTCGATCGCTACTAACCTCGATCTCGACAGGTACCTCGGTTCTGAACTCGGTACCTTATCCTCGAGATTTAGTTTGTTCCATTATGAGGCCATCATTCGATGCAATATCCCGGTCTCTGTCAAATAGTAAAATCAGGTGGGCCCGGTTTTAACCGTACACAGATAGTCCCCTCATTTTTTGGATTATAATGACAAGAAACAAATTGAGCCCTCGATTATCTACCTTGACCTGTCATGATGTCATCCTCGTGATGTAAGCGACAGAAGTGACCAAAACATCTCGTATGTATAGTTTTCTAGGCATGAAATGCGCGTCAGTCGATGGTCGGCCATCGCCAATTTTTAACCGCCGTAGTGAAATCTATAAATAGATCATCTCTTCACCATTTCGAACTTTACTTTCAAATTTCTAATCTCCAAAGCTTTTTACATCTTCTAAGTTCTTCATATGCAAATCTACGATTTTCACTGCTAACATCTTCTTAGAATACCTAACCTTATCATCTCCCTCTATTTTTAACTTCAAATACAAATGGTGAAAACGTCAAAAAATTTTCCTCAAAAAGAAAACACTTCTTCATCGCGGCCGGCCGCCGACAAAACACTGGTGGAGCCACG
>AWOL01S0012051.1:217215-261172 GCA_000715115.1 Nicotiana otophora | reverse complement strand
GGATGCCTCCCACCATAATGAGCCAACGGTGGGTACGACTGCAGGGGATGATCTCGAGGCCCCCCGAGATGGAGAGAACGCCCCAAGTGATCCACTTGGAGTAATAGAAATTGGAGGCTCCCCGCTTCTCTCCTCGTTTTCCGAGGAGATGATTCAAGAGGCTCGGGCCTTGAAGACCCTCTCCTTCGAAGGAGCCCACGAAAGGGAGGACCCCTTCCGTGATTATTTTACTGGGGTCGAAGATGCTACTGGCCTGAGCGACTTGGAGGTCTCAAGGAAGGACTCGGGTGAGGCATCAAGCCTTTTCAACGAAGCGCAACAAGCTCTGAATCGGGTAAGCCTTAACTCCCCTTGTTGGTATTACCCTTGTGTTCATTTTTTTCTTCCTATCTAACTTCTTTTCTTCTTTCTGCATAGGCTTCATCACTTCATCGGGAAGCATTTTCTCGGTCTTGAGCTGAGCTGAGTCGGTACGAGGCCGACATTCAAAGACTTACCAAGGATAAAACAAGAAAGCCCTCAACCTTCTCGGTAAGAAAAAAGAAGAACGAATCAAGGACCTCCGAGCCGAGTTGGCCACGTCTCACAAAGATCAGACCGACCTGATCGAGCAGGTAATGAAAATCTTAAAAGCTCATCAGCTCGATTCGGGAACAGTGGCTAACATTTCGATCTCACAGCTGCAACAGAAGGTCGAGAGGATCGAGCAGTTCCGCGAGGAGATCAACATGATAAAGGTGGAGTCTTTGGGGTATAAAGAAGGTATGGACCGCTTTGTTGCAAAAAAAGAGACTACTCGAGCCCAATTATCATCGGTCAAAAGTCAGCTCCAAGGTATGAAGGAGAAGATCTCGGCTCAAGCAAGGAAAATAGAGGAGCTCGAGGCTTGGTTGGCTTCCGAACTTGCCAAGGCCAAATCTGAAGCCGAAAAGGCAAAGGCCGAGGCAGATACGATTGTGTCCATCTACCGTACCGATGCTGAAGCCGCTCAAGTCCAAGAGAGAGAGGCAGCCGAGATCGCTCAGACTCGAGCATATTGGATTGCTGAACTCGCCAAATGCCAATCTCGGAGGAAAACCCTCAAGGAGATCCACGCTCGAGGTTTCGATCTTCCCAACGAGATAATAAAGGCTAGAGAGCTTGAAGCTGAAGCTGAAGTTGGAGCGCTGGCCTCTTCCGATGATGATGATGATGATGGAAGCAAGAGCAGGTCCGAGAATGAGGAGGACCTCGATAGAGAACAGGCTGCCCCCGGTTAAAATCAAGAACTTTAGGATTTTTCACTTTTAATCTTTTGTATAGGATCCTGATCGGACCTTGTAAATATTCTCATATATATATAGATCTCTTTCCTTTCCGACTTGTCTTTATTTCATTTTCTGCCTTGTGAAAATGTTGTTTCATTTATGCCTTATGAAAAAAAAAAATTCATAAGTTCGAGGCTTAGGCAATTTGATCGAAACCGGACTAGTATAATTTTTATAATCGAGTAAGTACTTGCTCGATCTTGGAGTAGGGTGACCCTTAGGTTTTAATTGATTGAGGATGATTTCTCGAACTTAAAAATAAACTGGCCCTTTAGGCTCTTGAATTAGGGCGATACGGCCATAGTAAAAAGAATGGATCCCATTTTCGGCTTTTATTGTTTAATCATATAAAATATGTTGTGCCTTAGCATGAAATAAGGGATTTTCTCGAGAGTTCGAACAGTTCCGTACCCATTAGGATTTTCAAGGGTCGATATTATCGAGACCCTTTGTTTTGTAATGCCTTATCACAAAATAAAGAATTTTTTCGAGAGTTCGAACGACTTTGTACCCATTAGGATTTTAGAGGGTCGATATTGTCAAGACCCTTAGTAATTCAGTCAAGGGTAGCCTTTTTAACCGGTTTATGAAAATATTCTAAGGCCCGTTTTATAACGGGAATCGGACGTCTCCGAACCGTGTTAATTTGGCCGTAGCCTTTAGTTTGGGATTTGCCCTTTAGGCTTGTTTCCCTGCTATACTTTGAACTCGTTCAAAGTGTCAGCCCCCGAGAGGGGTGGCCGTGGCCTATATAATCTAGGATTGCCTTTTTAAGGTCTTATGATTTAGAGGTTTAGTAATTTGATCATGTCGATATTTTGGACGGCAGTCCCCGAGTATAGGGTAAATTGTTTGAACTTCAGTTGTGATCGGCCCATAAGCTAGTTTCCACAATAGATAATAAGTATGAAATTATAAAGTATAAATTTTTCTAAGGCATGGAACATCTGGTAAGGAAAAATACTTCTTTCAATAGATTATACATGCGTACATGTTTTGCCATTAGGGCTCGAGTAATCTACATGGATACGGTTCATTTGTCCGCTTGGTCCTCTACAAAATTTACCTATCGAGACCCTGTCGACACAAAGTATTTTCTTTGTAATTATCCGAGGGTGATGCCTCCCAGTATTCGAAGTTGATTGTAAAAGAGTCTCGAATACTGTTGAATTGTTCTAAGTTAGCACGAACAATGGTTGCCTCGTAGGTCAGACTTGTGGAGTTGATTTCGGCGTGGCCTTCTTCAATTACTGACCTTGAAAATTGTACGACTGTCCCCGAGCTAATCTCGCCGTCTTCGACTGATGACCCCAAATTTGCAAGGGCATCGGCTTCACTGTTTTATTCTCGAGGCACATGCTGTAAGGTCCATTCTTTAAACCGATGTAGAGTCACCTGTAATTTGTCCAAGTACCCCTGCATTCGATCTTTTCGAACTTCGAAAGTTCTGTTGACTTGGTTTACTACAAGCAGGGAGTCACATTTGGCCTCGATGACTTCTGCTCCCAAACAAGGATGATAAAAGATTAAGAATTTGTGTTCATGAAGGATAAGGATTCATTCTGTAGGAAGAAACTTGAGAATAGTTTGCTTTGGTTTGGTATTTCGACTACTGATTGATTTTTCCATCTTACTGTACGTACCCTTACTTGCAGTAGTAATATATTGTCTGCTGGGATCATCCCAACTACTCTGTTGATAATCATTTCACAAATTTCAATGCTTTTAACCAATTGTTATACTTCTAATTAAATCTTGAACCCGAGAAAGGGAATCATAAATTTGCAGAAAATTTGATTTGTTTTGCAAAGAACATAGCTCATTGCACTTACGAAGAAGATTGAGGAGGAAGAACGTGGAAGAGAAACTAGGATGACTTTCGAGTCTAAAGATTTATGTTTTTTAATTCTTAAAATTTGTTAAAATAGTTTATTCAGACAATCAACTAATTTAATTTTCAGCAAAAGAATTCAATATTTGTAAGAGTAAATTCATTTGTCATATTGTAACCTTTTTACATAATAAATAAATAATAAAAATAATTATTACATAATATCATAAACTTTAAGGGAAGTTAATATTATATTATCCTTTTCTTTAATACCAATATTAAACATATAAACTCTTTCATGCAAATACAAAAGCACATAAGTATAATATAAGATGTGTTTTAAGATATTCGATCCTTGAGTCTTGAATGAAGGATATGGGAAGTGATTTTGACTAGCCAAAGTTGATTAAGTAAATTGGGGGTTGATATTAAGATCCGAAAATTTCCACTTCCCACTTTCATAGTTCAAATTTTAAATTTCAAAATCTCCTTCTTCTATCTTTCTTCATCTTGTTCTTTCTTTTCTTCTCTTCCTTCTCTTCTCCTTCCCTAAATCCTCCGTGTTTCTTCTTCCCTAATAATAATAATAATAAATTGGTTGTGAAGAACGGCAAAAAAATTCAAATTAGAAGGAGAAAATTTTGCAGTCCGTCAAAAAGCAATTGAAAATTGTTTAAACAACATCAGGTTGTTTAGTTCAAATAACTAGGAGATGTTTAAGCATCCGAGAGATGTATAATCATCTGTAGAGAGATTTTAAACATTCTCAAGTTATCTTAGTTAAAACAATTAGAAAATATTAAATATTTGTTAGTTGTGTAAAGAGATGTTTAAATATTTGTAAGTTGTTTGGAGAGATATTTAAACATTTGTCAGTTGTTTGGGGACAATTGTGGTGGTGGAGGAGGAGTCGGCAAAGGGGGGAAGGTGGAGGTGGAGGATAGGGATGAGGGGATAAGGGAGAGAAGTTTGGGGGTTCGTGTAATTAAAAAAATATTTGAATTTTTAAAATATGTGTTACTAGCACTAATCAGGAAAGTGTCCTCCCTACTCAATTCGTAAAACTTAGAGTGACTAAAACTTAAGTAAAAACTTGAAAGGCCCGTTATAATTCAATGCATCAAAACTAGGAGGACTTTCAAGTCTTGAGATCTAGGGTTTTTATAGGAAAAATGTATAACCTATGCCGGATTTTCTACTACACACCTTATTTTTGCGGGGGTCTTATTACCCCTCTGAACTTCTTTTACACGAAATAAATACCACCCTAAAGCTAGACAACCAAACTCTTGGCAAGCTGTGAACTACACGCACTGTCACATGTATATTTAGTACTTTTATTTTTATTTTTTCTTCTTTCTTCTTTTCCTTTTTTCTTATTTCTTATCATTCTATTATTATTTTTATTATTTTTTGTTTTTCATTCTCTTTCTTTTTATTTTGGTCACCAGCGGCATAAAATGGTGGTCGTCGAAATTTTAAGGACTCCATATGTAACGACCCGACCGGTCGTTTTGAGTATGTACGCTCCTTTTAACTATTTGAAATCTTCAATAGCTTCATATGATGTATTATGACCAGTGTGTATTGTCGAATTTGGTTTTCAGGTGTTTCAAAATTAGTCCGGGTGAATGAAATTCATATTGGAAGCTTAAATAAAAAAGGTTGACCGGAGTTTGACTTAAATGCAAAAGACTCCAGAATGGAGTTTTGATGGATCTAATAGCTCCGTATGGTGATTTCGGACTTAGAAGTGTGTCTGGATATTTATTTTGAAGTCCATAGTTGAATTTGGCTTGATGGTTCTTGTGCTTGTCACATGATGGGAAGGTCAGTCTTGAAGGGAAGGTTACAAATTTGGACAGAATGGTCAGTTTCAGATATTTAGATGAATGTTATAATTGCTCGATAATCCCTGAGAAGGGTGCGCATTTCAAAAGACACACTGTGTTTTGACTTACGGATGTTTACCGGTATTGCGGTACTCACCTGGTTGATAGACTGCTGCTATTCCAATTATTTCTATATAGCACGGAAGAATTATGGAAGTATTCCTCGTGGGATGATCGTGCATGAAAGATATGTTAGTCATTTGAGTGCTGGAGTTGGGACCAGTTACGGTGATTCATGTGTTTTATGAATTTGGAAACTGAGAGTGTTCTCAGAAGCATATTGTTTCAGGGTTGCGGCCTGTTTGAGGTGAGTATTTTATTTAAACTCAGTGGAGGCACTAGTTGCGTTGATTATTTGTGATAGCTACGCGCTACGAATGTGTATATATGTGAGGTTTGAGCCCATGTGCGGGCATCGGGGCAAGTATTCATACTCGAAAGAATTCTTACGCTATGATATGCCGAGAGTTGACTGTTAAGCTTAAAGTTATAACATTCTCGTATTCGTACCTTTATTGAGAACTATCAAAGCCATACTTGGGGTTATAAAAAGGCTAATTCCCTGAATAAACTTGGTAGTTACTAATTCTGCGATAACTTGCCAGTTTGAGCTGTAATAGCACACTTTGCACATGCATACACTATGGCGTGTTATTTACACTAGTCCAGGAGCATGTGAATTTTATTTCATTTGTCATATACATGTGTACTTATTTGATTGGTCTTGTATGATATGCTTGGACTGGAGGCCTGTGACCATGCCAGGTGGATTATGTTATTGGCACGTGAGTTGTCCGTGCGGATCAATATATTGATATTATTGGCACGTGAGTTGTCCGTGCGGGTCCATATATTAATACTATAGCACGTGAGTTATCTGTGCTGGTGATGTTAATGTGATATCTAGGAGAGCTGGTTACCGTTATTAGATTCGTGTGTCTTGGTTCTACTATATATGATGAGCTCATAGCATTACGGTTGTGGTGGTGCGTGTTGAACCTGCAAAATAGTTCTCTTCTTTGAGACATTTTCTATTTTTGGGTACACGGATTGCGCAGTTTGTGGCTTGAGTTATATTGGTGTGGCATGTCTGTGGGATAGTTTTGTTTAATAATATAAGGTCATTGGACCTAGAATGGTTACTATTAGGTTTGATTGCGGTATATTCGGGAGGATAATATTGAAAGTCGGCTTAGAAAGCGATTATGGTTCTGGTTGGGGCGAGAGAGCTCCATGACTTGTTGATCTAATAAGGGGTCATGGGATTCCCCATGTTTCATTCATTATCATCAGTGTATGAAGGTTTTGGAACGAGGTTTTGTTTGATATAGGGTTTAATACTAGTACCGGGTTAGTTTTGAGTAGTTACTGTGATCGGGAATGGTGTTGTGAGTTGGGTAGTATGTTAGGTGATTATATCTGGGTTATGGTTATGGCTTGATACAGCTTGTTCAAACTTATACAGTGTGTAGATATGAGACTCGGGTCTTGTAAGAAATCATGGATGTTGGAATTTGGGTTTTAAGCTTTACGGACTAAGGTTGAAGTAATGATCTTCAAATATGTAGTGTTATTAGGCCTATATAAAATAGGGTGGCGTGGGATCATCTCCGGGTATGTGCATGGTAAGGTGGTATAGTGATTTGATGGCTTGGAAACAACTCTTGGCACATTCGAGGACGAACGTATGTTTAAGTGGGAGAGAATGTAATGACCCGATCGGTCTTCTTGTGTATTTATGCTCCTTTCAACTATTTGAAGTCTTAAATAGCTTCATATGTTGTATTATGACCAGTGTGTATTGTATGATTTGGTTTTCAGGTGTTTCGGGATTAGTTCGGATGAATGATATTCATGTTGGAAGCTTAAATAAAAAGGGTTGACCGGAGTTTGACTTTAATGCAAAGGACTCCGTAATGGAGTTTTGATGGTTACAGTAGTTCCATATGGTAATTTCGGACTTAGAAGTGTGTCTGGATATTTATTTTGAAGTCCGTAGTTGAATTTGGCTTGAAATGGCGGAAGTAAGAAATTTAAGGTTTGAAAGTTTGACACGTTTCGGCACAAGTTATAGAATTTGGAAGTTTGAAAAATTTATAAGTTCAATTCGAGGTGCAATTTGTAATTTCGACGTTGTTATAAGTGATTTGAGACCTCGAGTAGGTCCGTAATATATTTTGAGACTTGTTGGTATGTTCGGACGGGGTCCAGAGGGGCTCTGGTGAGTTTCAGGGTAGTTTCGGACCATTTCTAGTCGCTGATTTTTGGCTACAGGGGTGTACATAGTGATAGCGTGGATCTGGTCGCGATAGCGAAGAGGAAAATAGGAAAAACGGAGCTGTGCATCGCGATCACGGAAGCCTTCACGTGATCGCATAGAGTAAAAATGTTCTAGAGTTTTTTGTGCTTCGTGATTGCGAAGAAGTTTCCACGATCGCATAGGGTAAATGATTGGGCAGCAGAAATTATGTTCTGAAAATGATTTTGACGATTTGGAGCTCCGGGAGAGGTAATGTTTGGGAGAGTTTCAAGGAAAACATCAGGGTAAGAGTTCTTAACTCAATTTTGGTTAAATTACACGAATCTATTGTTGTTTGTATCAACAAATTAGTGTTTTGGGTTGAAAATTTCATAGACTTTAATTGAGGATTTGAAGGCCGAGTTGTAGTCGAATTTGAGTAATTTTGATATGATTGGACTCGTGGTTGAATGGGGGTTCGGATTCCGAAATGTGGGCCACACCGTTGACTTTTGGTTGACTTTTCGAGCGGAGTTGGAAATTTTTATAATTTGTTAAATTGTAAGCATTGGAGTATAATTTGATTAATTTGCACGTTGTTTGACTAGTTTCGAATCGTTTGGCTTAGAATTGAGGAGATAGGAAGGCGTTCGGAGGTTGATACACGCAGAATGAAATTCTCGGAGCATTGTTTAGCTTGCTCGGCATTGGATTCGGCTGGTTCGAGGAAAGTAACACTTCTAAACTTGGTTCTGAGGGCATGAATCCCTGAATGACGTGTTATATGAATTGTTTGGAGATGACGAGCATGCTAGGTGACGGGCGTGTGGGCGTGCATCATAGAAATTACGACTTAATTGTTTCCTTGGAGTTGCATAATCAAATAATCATGTCATTATCCATATATCCTCCACGTGTTAGAGGAAATTGAGATGAGACTCATGTTAAAGATCATGTTTAGGCTAGGTGCCGATATTTTTGGGACCCACAGAGGTCTTATTGCTATTGAATTACTTGTTTAAATTTACAATTTTGTACTCGGTCACATCTATCATTAGCATATCATATCTCAGTCTCTGTTGTCTTTCATTGGTACATCATATCATCATGTCGGGTTAATTTTTATGTCATTGAGAGTCCGAGAGACTGGAGATTTTGAGTGATATTTATGGGATCAGGCTGCACGCCGCAGCATATTTTATTTATTTATGCCTGGATCTGGCTATTATAGCGCTTGGACTGAAGAAGCCCCTCCGGAGTCTGCATCCCTCACAGTGAGCGCAGTTGATTTTATATTGAGGGATAGATCTTCCCTGGGCATGGATCTTGCCCGAATTATTTATATCGAGGGATGGATCTTCCCTGGGCATGGATCTTGCCCGAATTATTTATATTGAGGGATGGATCTTCCCTGGGCATGGATCTTGCCTGAATTATTTACATTGAGGGATGGATATTCCCTGCGCATGGATCTTTCCCGAATTATTTTTATTTTGGGATGGATTTTTCCTAGGATGGATCTTTCCTAATTATCTATATTGAGGGATGGATCTTCCCTGGGTTGGATTAGCCTTACACAGTACTGAATGACAGACTGTCAGTTGGTATTATATTTGGGATGGATCTTCCTTGGGTTGGATTGGCCATATACAGTACTGAGTGATTGAGTATTTTGAGAGTGTGAGTACACGAGGTTTCCACTGAGGTGCATCACATACAACATGTACATTGGCATGTAGATATAGAGATGTCACATTCCTCATATCATTCAGAATTGATCTATTTTACTTGCACTGAGTTTAATTGTTGAATTTGAAAGCATACCTACATTTCTGTTCTGTTATTTCTATACTAGACTGTACCCAGCTCGTCACTACTTTCAGCCTAAAGGTTAGTCTTGTTACTTATTTAGTACATGGGGTCGGTTGTACTCATACTACACTTCTACACCTTGCGTACAGATTTCTGATGTTGATATAGCTCCGTACGGCGGGAGTTGGATCTGAAGATGTACCTGCGTTCCAGTCATTGCTGCCTCTTGTTCATGGTAGCATTAGAATTTTTAATCTGTTCATGTATACTTCAAACAGATGACGTATTTGTATTTCATACCAACTTTGTAAATTCTAATCTTAGAAGCTCATGATTTATACTACAAATCCTTGGGAAGTGTATTAGATTCAGTTAAATATTAATTGAATCAGATATTTGTAAATTGGCTTACCTAACGAGTTGGTTGAGGTTCCATCATGACTAGTTGGATTTTGGGTCGTGACAAGTTGGTATTAGAGCTGTAGGTTTATAGGTTCTACAAGTCATGAGTAAGTGTCTACTAGAGTCTTGCGGATCGATGTGATAGCGTCCATACTTATCTTCGAGAGGTTACTAGGCATTTAGGATAAACCTGCCATCTTTCTTTCTTTATCATACGACATTGATTCAGCTTGAAGCGTATCATTTTTAATTCCTTCCACTCACTCGTACGCGTATGTGAACGATCGGTATCAGTTGTGCATCGATAACTTGTGATTCTATGAACAAGGTACGAGATATGTTTTCTATGTTTTCGTGATGGGCCAGTCTGGAGGACTTGAGCCTAGGGTTAGACCGCAGCTTAAGCTCGGTAGTTTCGGTTGTGAGAACTTGTGCGTTTGGACTTATGCATCCGGTAATGTCCCTATGAGTGAAAATTTGTGGCTCGATGAGTGGTTGAATGGCTATATGATGAGTATGATGTGACTGCGGGATGTGTTGAGATGGGTTAAATGTGACGTATAAAGTTTACTTGTGACTCAAGATTTTGCTACTGGGTACTTGATTTCTGTCTTGATTTGACGTATAGTCTCGAGTTGTGAGTGTATTGAAGGATCTTTAACGTTGTTTAATTATGGAACCAATATAATTCTCATGTCTTGTTAATGAGTTTGGACTCAGGAAGATTAAGTGATTGCGTAGTAATTGTGGCTGCGAAAGGGGATAGCAAGATGCCAATTTGAGGCTAAGCAGGTGGGTTATCTCCTGCAGAGTAATCTACGTAGGTGTGTTCCTTATAATGTTGAGTCGAGAGTTTCTCTTCTACCAGCGGAGTGTATGTGTTGAGATTTGAATTTGAATCTGGGTGAGAAAGTTGACTTGACTATCAAGAGAATAAATGCGAGCTTCGTGGATGAGGTATTTTATGGTAGGTGTTGCATGAGCTTGAGAAGAATTTTCGTTGAACTGATTGCAGTATCATGGCAGTAACACGGTATGGGTATTGTGAGTTATCAGATATTTTATTCTACGGCTTTGAGCCAAGTGGGGGATCCTGCTATTGACGATTTGATTTCATGGTGATGTGTTAAATACTAGTGTTGGGATTGAGGCATAACTGTGGACCCGTTATAACTTGCGGAGGTTGAGATCGAGGATGACTCGAGTAAGGAAATTTCTGAATACGAGTTATATTGCACTTTATGAGTATATAAAAAAAATCATAGGATGATCAAGTTTTTATTGTGAAGGATGTAGTACACACGGAATATGAATTTGATTGGTGGTGTTAAGGCAGGGTTACCTCTTTGAGTGTTGTTAAGCTAAGGGAGCACGTGTCTTTCGGCCCATTTTGGCGGTGCAATTTAGATTTGAGAAAAGTGGGTGACTCTCAAGAGGGTTCTAATGGATTTAAAATGTATATGTGGCAATTGAAAATATTTTGAATTTTGTATGTCACTAGAATCGGTTATTTACATTGGATGGTGTCGGGACTTGCGGTAATTCTGTATGACTGTGGATTCTATATTGCAGTATAAGAAAGGTAAAAGAATAATTTTAAGTTCACATAAGGTCTTTTCAGAGTGGGTGTCTCGGTTGTGGTATTTATTAGGGGTAATTATGATGTGGTGAGGCTTTATAGATGTTTTGGTGGCAATATTCTTGTGTTTGATGACCTGCGTGGCTTGGCCGAGTTAGAGGAATTCAGTTTGATAGCTTGGTTATGTGCAAATGGAATTCAAAGTGCTCTTGATGGTTTCTACCATGGTTTGAGCCGGATATGTCCTACCGGTATGAGGAACATGTTGTGTATTGTGATTTCCTCCTGTATGGGAGCAAGAGGAAGGTTTCTAACTAACCGGGTATGTAAATTGCTGGTGACTCAGAGTTGATAATGCGATTCTTGTGCTTATCACATGTTAGCATGATAGATGTGATGTGTTGTGCGGGATTAAGATTTACATGTACAAGGTGGTAGTTCAGTCTTGAAGGGAAGGTCACAAATTTGGATAAAATGGTCAGTTTCAGATATTTAGATGAATCTTATAACTGCTCGGTAATCCCTGAGAAGGGTGTGCATTTTAAAAGGTGCACTGTGTTTTGACTTACGGATGTTCACCGGTATTGCGGTACTCACCTGGTTGATAGACTGCTGATATTCCAATTATTGTTATGTGGCACGGAAGAATGATGAAAATATTCCTCGTGGGATGATCGTGCATGAAAGATGTGTTAGTCATTCGAGTGCTGGAGTTGGGACCAGTTACGGTGATTCATGTGTTCTATGAATTTGGAAACTGGGAGTTCTCAGAAGCATATTGTTTCAGGGTTGCAGCCTGTTTGAGGTGAGTATTTTATTTAAACTCTGTGGAGGCACTAGTTGCGTTGATTATTTTTGATAGCTACGCTCTACGAGTGCGTATATATGTGAGGTTTGAGCCCATGTGCGGGCATCGGGGCAAGTATTCATACTCCGAAGAATTCTTAGGCTATGATATGCCGAGAGTTGACTGTTAAGCTTAAAGTTATAACGTTTTCGTAATTATACCTTTGTTGAGAACTATCAAAGCCATAATTGGGGTTACAAAAAGGCTAATTCCCTGAATAAACTTGGTAGTTACTAATTCTGCGATAACTTGCCAATTTGAGCTGTGATAGCACTCTTTGCACATGCATACACTATGGCATGTTATTTATACCAATTCAGGAGCATGTGAATTTTATTTCATTTATCATATACATGTGTACCTATTTGATTGCTCCTGTATGATATGCTTGGACTGGAGGCCTATGCAATCAGGTTTAATTACGGTATATTCGGGAGGATAATATTGAAAGTCGGCTTAGAAAGCGATTATGGTTCTGGTTGGGGCGAGAGAGCTCCATGACTTGTTGATGTGATATGGGGTCATGAGATTCCGCGTGTTTCTTTCATTATCAGCAGTGTACGAAGGTTTTGGAACGAGGTTTTGTTTGATATGGGGTTTAATACTAGTACCGGGTTAGTTTTGAGTAGTTACGGTGATCGGTAATGGTGTTGCGAGTTGTGTAATATGTTATGTGATTATATCTGGGGTTATAGTTATGGCTTGATACAGCTTGTTCAAACTTATACAGTGTATAGATATGAGACTCGGGTCTTATAAGAAATCATGGATGTTGGAATTTGGGTTCTAAGCTGTACGGACTAAGGTTGAAGTAATGATCTTCAAATATGTGGTGTTATCAGGCCTATATGGAATAGGGTGGCGTGGGATCACCCCCGGGTATGTGCATGGTAAGGTGACATAGTGATTTGATGGCTTGAAAATAACTTTTGGCACATTCGAGGACGAACGCATATTTAAGTGGGGAAAAATGTAATGACCTGACCGGTCATTTTGAGTATATACGCTCCTTTCAACTATTTGAAGTGTTAAATAGCTTCATATGATGTATTATGACCAGTGTGTATTGTCGGATTTGGTTTTCATGTGTTTCGGGATTAGTTCAGATGAATGATATTCATGTTGGAAGCTTAAATAGAAAGGGTTGACCGTATGGTGATTTCGGACTTAGAAGTGTGTCTGGATATTTATTTTGAAGTCTGTAGTTGAATTTGGCTTGAAATAGCGGAAGTAAGAAATTTAAGGTTTGAAAGTTTGACCGGGAATTGATTTTATTGATATCGGGGTCGGAATCCGATTTCGAAAATTGGAACAATTCCATTATATCATTTAGGACTCGTGTGCAAAATTTGATGTCATTCCAGATTGTTTTGGCACGTTTCGGCACAAGTTATAGAATTTGAAAATTTAAAAAATTTATAAGTTCGATTCGAGGTGCAATTTGTAATTTCAATGTTGTTATATGTGATTTGAGACCTCGAGTAGGCCCGTAATATATTTTGAGACTTGTTGGTATGTTCGGACGGGGTCCAGAGGGGCTCTGGTGAGTTTCGGGGTGGTTTCAGACCATTTTTAGTTGCTGGTTTTTGGCTATAGGGGTGTACATTGCGATAAAGTGGATCTGATCGCGATAGCGAAGAGGAAAATAGGAAAAATGGAGTTGTGCATCGCGATCACAGAAGCCTTCACGTGATCGCATAGAGTAAAAATGTTCTAGAAATTTTTGTGCTTCGCGATCGCGAAGAATGTTTCACGATTGCATAGGGTAAATGACTGGGCAGCAGAACTTAAGTTCTGAAAATCAATTTTTAACGATTTGGAGCTCGGGGAGAGGCGAGTTTCGGGAGATTTTCAAGGAAAACATTGGGGTAAGAGTTCCTAACTCAATTTTGGTTAAATTACATGAATCTATTGTTGTTTTTATCAACAAATTAGTGTTTTGGGTTGAAAATTTCTTAGACTTTAATTGAGGATTTGAAGGCCGAGTTGTGGTCGAACTTGAGTAATTTTGGTATGGTTGGACTTGTGGTTGAATGAGGGTTCGAATTTTGTAATTTTTGTCGGATTCCGAGACATGGGCCCCACCGTTGACTTTTGATTGACTTTTCGAGCGGAGTTAAAATTTTTTATAAATTGTTAAATTATAAGCATTAGAGTATATTTTGATTAATTTGCACGTTGTTTGACTGGTTTCGAATCGTTTGGCTTGGAATTGAGGAGATAGGAAGGCGTTTGGAGATTGATACGCGCAGAATGAAATTCTCGGAGCACTGTTTAGCTTGCTCGGCATTGGATTTGGCTGGTTCGAGGAAAGTAACACTTCTAAACTTAGTTCTGAGAGTATGAATCCCTGAATTACGTGTTATATGAATTGTTTGGAGGTGACGCGTATGCTAGGTGACAGGTGTATGAGCGTGCAGCATAGAAATTATGACTTAATTATTTTCGTGGAGTTGCATAATCAAATGATCATGTAATTATCCACATATCCTCCATGTGTTAGAGGAAATTGAGCTGAGACTTATGTTAAAGATCATGTTTAGGCTACGTGCCGATATATTTGGGACCCACATAGATCTTATTGCTATTGAATTATTTGTTTAAATTTACAATTTTGTACTCAGTCACATCTATCATTTGCATATCATATCTCAGTCTCTGTTGTCATTCATTGATACATCATATCATCATGTCGGGTTAATTTTCATGACATTGAGAGCCCGAGAGACTAGAAATTTTGAGTGATAATTATGGGATCGGGTTGCACATCGCAACATGTTTTATGTATTTATGCCTGGATCTGGCTATTATAGCTCTTGGGCTGAAGGAGCCCCTCCGGAGTCTGCACCCCCCACAGTGAGCGCGGTTGATCTTATATTGAGGGATGTATCTTGCCTGGGCATGGATCTTGCCGAATTATTTATATTGAGGGATGAATCTTCCCTGAGCATGGATCTTGCCCGAATTATTTATATTTTGGGATGGATTTTCCCTGGGCTTGGATCTTGCCCGAATTATTTATATTGAGGGATGGATCTTCCCTAGCATGGATCTTGCCCGAATTATTTATATTTTGGGATGGATCTTCCCTGGGCATGGATCTTTCGCTAATTATTTATATTTTGGGATGTATTTTCCCTGGCATGGATCTTGCCTAATTATATATATTGAGGGATGGATCTTCCCTGGGCTGGATTGGCCTTACACAGTACTGAACGACTGACTGTCAGTTGATATTATATTTGGGATGGATCTTCCTTGTGTTGGATTGGCCATATACAGTACTGAGTGATTGAGTATTTTGAGAGTGTGAGTACACGAGGTTTCTACTGAGGTGCATCACATACAGCATGTACATTTTCGGGTAGATATAGAGATGTCACATTCCTCATATCATTCAGAATTGATCTATTTTACTTGTACTGAGTTTAACTGTTGAATTTGAAAGTATGCCTACATTTCTATACTATTATTTCTATACTAGACTGTACATGTTGATCTCGTCACTACTTTTAGCCAAAAGGTTAGTCTTGTTACTTATTGAGTACATGGGATCGGTTGTACTCATACTATACTTCTGCACCTTGCGTGCATATTTCTGATGCTGATGTAGCTTCGTACGGCGGGAGTTGGATTTGAAGTTGTACCTTCGTTCCAGTCATTGCTGCTTCTTGTTCATGGTAGCTTTAGACTTTTTAATCTGTTCATGTATACTTTAGACATATGACGTGTTTTTATTTCACACCAACTTTATAAATTCTAATCTTAGAAGCTCATGATTTGTACTAGCAGTCCTTGAAAAGTGTATTAGAGTCAGTTAAATATTAATTGAATCGGATATTTATAAATTGGCTTACCTAATGGGTTGGGTGAGGTGCCATCACGGCTAGTTAGATTTTGGATCGTAACACCATATTTTTCAGCGAGAAATGTTTTTCGGTGATAATTTTTTGTCTAGATCTGAGTATGTTTTAATTTTTATATGTATAAATTTTTCTTGAAAGTGTGATTTATGTGTGGGGAGAAGAGAAAAGGAAAGAAATAAAGAATATAAGCTGAAAAATGGTGGTCGGAATTTCAAGGACTCCATTATTTCTAGCGAAATTTATTTTCGGTGACAGATCGAAAAAGGGTGAGCTCCTAGAAAACTTTATGGCAATCAACAATCAACCTCGTTCTCTTTTTTTAATGTAGATATGATTAATGCCAAAAATAGGACTCCCCTCCCCCACCTCACTACCTGAAGCTGTGAAAGGCCAAAGATCCCGATCGTAAAACGGCGAGCATGGCGAGAATATTTTTGCAACCAACAATCAAAACCCTTCTTCTTTTTCAGTATTTTCTTGTATACTTGATTAAATAAAACCCATATTCAAAATTCTGCGTCAACAAATAAAACTTAAAGAATAAAATCTGAACTCGATCTCGCCGGAGAATAAGGAGAATGACGAAGCTAATTTCCGGCCAACTCTATAAGTAACGAAACTGCAGGAAAGAAAAGGAAAAGAAAAAGAGAGAAAAAAAAATAGGAAAACAGTATTTTATAAAAATATTCTAAAAATAAAATTTCAATATTCTCTCTCTTTCTTACTCTCCCAAAGAGAGTGACATACACTCTCTTCTGCCAATTCAGCACTAAGGATATACTAATTCCATTTTAAAATAAAGTGTGTAGTTGGAAATCCGGGTATAGGTTAGGGGGTTCTTATGTATTTTTCCTTTTTTATTCGTAAACTTTGTAAATAATTTATTCAGACAATTAACTAATTTAAAAAAAATTATATTTTTTTGTTAGCAAAAGAATTCAATATTAGTAAGTGTAAATTTGTCATATCTTAAACTTTTTACATTATTGTAAGTAAATAAAAGAATTATTACAAATAATAACAATAGGAGGGAGGTAAGCGTAATATCATCATACACCATAAGGGAAGTTAATGTTACATATCGAAACTTTGAGGAGAGGTCTCTGAAATTATTTCTTTTTAAAATATCAAATAAAATATCAATGTTGACTATTTTAACTCTTTCATGCAAACACAAAAGGACACAAGTATAATATAAGATGCGGTTAAGCTATTTGAAAAGTATCACCATTCCACTAAATACTACTTTTGTCTCCCTCTTTTCAGTTTCTTTCTTTTCCATCGTATCCTCAAAATACATCTCTAACTAATAAACCTTATTGTTTCTCAAAATATTTTCCAGTCTAGTATTTAAAATCTTTTTGGTTCTAATGAATTTTATTAATTATTAGAGTTATTTATTTTTAGAAAAATCTATATTATAGTGACGAGTATTTACTAAAATACAAAAGATCTAGGATAATAAAGTAGAGGTTACTGGTTCTTGTGCAAAAGACAGAAAATGATTTGGTTTCTCTTGTCACAATCCAAAATCTCAAACAACGAGTCATGATGGCGTCTAACACTGTTTTCTAGGCAAGCCAACATTTACAACAATATTAGAAGAAAAATTAAATATCTAACAGCAGAATATTATAAATAAGACCATAAAAGCTACGAACATAATTTACTAAGTCTAAAACCACCACAATCATCATAAACACCTTCCAAGACTGGTGTTATAGAGTATATGAGCTCCTAAAGAGTATTAAATATAAAGTCTGAAATGGAGTACAATATTATCTAGTATAATAAATAGTAACAAAATGTAGTAAGGAGACTCCTAGTCTCCGAACGTATATGCAGCACTACCTCGAGTCTCCTGATGTACGTATCTAAGCTAATCACCCCTGGGAGCACCGCTATGACTAATGCCGGGATCTGCACAAGAAGTATAGAAGTGTAGTATGAGTACAACCGACCTCATGTACTCAGTAAGTATCGAGTATAACCTCGACGAGATAGTGATGAGGCTAAGACAAGACACCTACTATAAATCTGTGCAAGTAATACGTAGAAAATAATAGCAAAATAGAGAAATGAATTATGACATAAGATTAAATAAGAGAATAAATAACAAGGTTCATGGAAATAACATCATGACATAACCTTATAACACAAACATCACAGCAGAGAACAACAACCAAGAAATAACCACAAGATATCATATATGTTGCGGCGCACAACCTGATCCAATCTCAATACCGTTGCGACGTGCAATCTGATCCAAATCACAATACCATCAACAATGGATACCGCTACAGCATGCAACCCGAGTCAAATCTCAATTTCATGAATAATAAATACTGTTACGGCGTGCAACCCCATCCAACATACCAAATCATAACGAAACACCAGACAAGCAACCAAGAATGACAAGATTCATAACATAATACAAAGAGAACAAAATCATAATTCAACAAGGAGAAATAAACTCGAAAAAAGTATGATAGGAAACCCAATATCCAAGAGCTTGCCTCTTAATATATTTCAACAAGACTCTAACAACCATAAGCACGTGAACAATCTAGTAGTCACACATAATCCGACCTAGCATAGAAGAATAAGACATGAAACAAGCAAAGGCATAAAATAAGTAAAGGCATGAGACAAGTAAAGGCATATGATAAGTAAAGTCATGTAACAACTAAAGACATGTGACAAGTAAAGACATATAACAAATAAAGGCATATAACAAGCAAAGCCATATAATAAGTTAAGGCATAAAATAAGCAAACATGAAATAAACTAATTTTTTCCGCATGCTTTAACCCATGACAATGTATATACACTTGTCACCTTGCATACACGCCATCTCAACACATAGAACACGTAGAAAATAGACCCAAATTACATCCTTATTCTCTTAAATCAAGGTTAACCATAATACTTACCTCTTTTTGGAATAAATCCACAATTGCTTTCCCTTTAGAATAAGGCTCCAAACAACCTGAATCTAATAAAATAATGCTCAAACAGATCAAAACAAGCTTAATAAACCCTCCCAATATTAAAAAATGTCAATCTTTAACGAAAAGTCAATTCGGGCCCACTTGGTCAAAATCGAAGATCAAGACTAAATCCATATTACCCGTTTATCCTCGAGTTCAAAAATATGATTTGTTTCGAGATCCTACCTCAAATTAGGTCTAAATCTCTAAAATTCAAAATCTTAAGTTGCGACCCAAAAATCCTATTTCTACTTTATGAAATCCTAGATTTACGAATAAATATTTATGGAAAATAATAAAAATTAATCAAAAACAAGTTAAAGTTACTAACCTATGAAGTTGGGAAGAAAATCATCTCAAACATCGCCTCCTTGCATAGTCTAGGTCTAAAAAATGAAATAAAATAAGCTAATCCTGAAATCCCTTATTTTAATCCCAGCTGCAGATATCGCAATTGTAAACTTTTATTCGCAATTGTGCAGTTCGCAAATGCGAACCATTTGTCGCAATTGCAAAGAGCACCTAAGCCACATAAGTCGCAAATGCGGCACTCGCTTCGCAATTGTGAGCATCACAAATGCGATCCCAGCTTCGGAATTTACGAAGTTGGCCTCCCCGTCCCAAACTTCTCAAATTCGAGGTGTAGTTCGCAATTGCCAACTTTGTATTTGCGAGCAGCTCATCGCAATTGCGATGACTGCAGCATCAGCAATGAAAACTTGGAAAAATAACAGTCTGAAATCAATCTTAAACCCACTCGAGCCCCTCGGGACCCCATCCAAACATTCAAACAATAAATAAACCTCATATGAACTTGCTTGTAAGCTCAGTACATCAAAATAACATCTACAATCAAGAATCAAGCATCAAAACTCAAAGATATTCAAGTGTTCATAAGCCAAATCCCAACTTTCAACAATAAGCAGCTGAAACGGCCTCGAGTCACCCGGGACCCAAATCAAATATATGTACAAGTCTAAAATTATCATACTAACCTACCGAAATCGTCAAAATACCGATCCGAGGTCATTTACCAAGAATGTTAACTGTGGTCAAGTCTAACAAATGTTGAAGTTTAAAAATTAAGATTTCTTTGTAACAACAACAACAACATACCCAGTAATATCCCACACAGTGGGGTCTGGGGAGGGTAGTGCGTATGCAGACCTTACCCCTACCTTGTGATGATAGAGAAGTTGTTTCCAATAGATCCTTGACTCAGGAAAGCATAAGCACCACATTAATAAAAATATAGACAAGAAGGGATAGTACCAAAAAGGCATATAAAAGCATAATAAAAATAACAAGACAGTAAGGTGATCAACAATGAAGGAAAATAACGGTTAGTCATAAAAACCTTCTACCAACAGAAAGCGAGACTGCGTGCCAATACTACTGTTATGAACACTCTAGACTACCTACTCTACTACTCTAATCCTCGACCTCCATATCTTCCTATCAAGGGTCATGTCCTCGGTCAGCTGAAGTTGTGCCATGTCTTGCTTAATCACCTCTCCCCACCTCTTCTTTGGCCTACCTCTACCTCTCCGCAGGCCCTCCAATGTCAACCTCTCACACCTCCTCACCGGTGCGTCTATGCTCCTCCTCCTCACATGACCAAACCACCTAAGCCGCGCTTCCCGCATCTTGTCCTCAATAGGGGCCATACCCACCTTGTCGTGAATAACCTCATTTCTGATTCTATCTAACCTGGTGTACCCACATATCCATATCAACATCCTCATCTCTGCTACCTTCATCTACTGGATATGAACGATCTTGACCGGCCAACACTCAGCCCCATACAACATTTTTGGTCTGACCACCACTCTGTAGAACTTACCCTTAAGTTTCGTTGGCACCTTCTTGTCAGACAAAATACCGGAAGCGAGTCTCTATTTCATCCATCCCGCCCCAATACGATGTGTGAGATCTTCATCAATCTCCCCATCCCCCTGAATAATAGACCCATGGTACTTAAAACTCCCTCTTCTAGGGATGACCTGCGAGTCCAGCCTCACCTCCCCTTCCCCTCCTTGAGTCTCGCCACTGAACTTACACTCCAAGTATTCTGCCTTAGTCCTGCTCAACTTGAAACCTTTATATTCCAGGGTCTGCTTCCATACCTCTAATTGCGTGTTCACACCGTCTCGCGTCTCGTCAATCAGTACAATATTATCTGCAAATAGCATGCACCACAGCACCTCCCCTTGCATGTGGCGCGTCAATACGTCCATCACTAGAGCAAATAATAAAGGGCTGAGTGCCGACCCCTGATGCAACCCCATCATAATCGGAAAACACATTTAAGGTCATAACTCATCAAATGAAGTTATTTAAGGTCTAAAATCACAAAACGAAAAGCTAGAACTCAAAATGACCTATCATGTCATTACATTCTCCACCTCTAAAAGGAAACGTTCATCCTCGAACGAATATAGAAATGTAACTGAACTGGTTAAGAGATACGAATATCTACTCCTCATATAGGACTCGGACACTCAAGTAGCCTCCTCAGTCGGCTGCCCTTTCAAAAGCACTTTCAGGGAAGGAAATTCCTTAGATCCCAACTTTCGAACCTGCCAATCCATAAAGGGTACCAACTCTTTTTCATAAGTCAAACTCTCATCAAGCTGCACTGTGCTGAAGTTTAATATATGTGACTTGTTTTCATGATACTTCCAAAGCATAGAAATATGAAATACTGGATGAACTCCCAAAAGACTAGGAGGCAAAACAAGTCTATAAGCAACCTCTCCAACTCTCTCTAAGATCTCAAATGGTCCAATAGACCTCGGGTTTAGCTTTCCCTTCTTCCCAAATCTCGTCACACCCTTCATAGGTGAAACCTTCAAAAGTGCCTTCTCGCCCTCCATAAAAGCCATATCATGGACCTTTTTGTTCGCATAACTCTTCTTCCTACTCTGCATTGTCCGAAGACGATCCTGAATCAACTTCACCTTATCTAAGGCATCATGAACCAAATCCGTACCCAACATCCTAGCCTCATCAGGCTCAAACCAACCAATGCGAGAATGACACAATCTACCATATAAAGCCTCATACGGCTACATCTGAATGCTAGACATGTTATTATTGTAGGCAAACTCTTCCAATGATAGAAACTGGTCCCAATGGCCTCAAAATTCAATAACACATGTCCTCAACATATCCTCAAGCATTTTAATAGTCCACTCGGATTGGCCATCCATATGTTTATGAAATACAGCGATGAGCTTCACTTGCATGCCTAACTCTCGCTAAACAGCTCTCCAAAAGTGCGAAGTGAACTGAATCCCACGGTCTGAAATGATATAAATAGGCACACCATGCAAGCGAATCTCTAATGTAGATTTGAGCCAATCTCTCTGAAGTGTAAGAAGTCATCAATGGAATAAAATGCGGGGACTTGGTTAATCTATCTATAATGACCCAAATGACATCAAACTTCTTCAAAGTTCGTGGTAATCCTACCACAATGTCCATGGTAATGCACTCCTACTTCCACTCCAATACCAACCTCTAAGTCAAACCGTCTGATTTCTGATGTTCATACTTCACCTGCTGTCAATTCAAATACCGTGAAACATGCCCAACAATATCCTTCTTCATCTTCTATCACCAGTAATGCTGCTTCAAGCCACAGTACATCTTTGTGATACTCGATTGAATAGAATACCTCGAACTGTGAGCCACATGGAGAATCAACTCCCTAAATCATCAACAATTGGAACACAAGTCCGACACTAAAGTCGCATAATACCATCATCTCCAATCACAACCCTCTTGGCACAACCTTGCTACACCATATCCTTCAACACCAACAAATGAGGATTATCATATTGGTGAGCCTTAATGCGCTCCAACAAGGACGACTGTGTAACCACACAATCAAGAAGTCTACTTAGCTTAGAAATATCCAACCTTACAAATCTATTAGCCAATGCTTGAACATCAATAGCCAATGGCCTTTCCTTGAATAAATGCCAAACTACCTATACTCTCTGCCTTTCTACTCAAGGCATCAACAACCACATTTGCCTTCCCCGAATGATATAAGATGGTGATATCATAGTCTTTCAACCACTCCAACCACATCCACTTCCTCAAATTTAAATCTTTCTGCTTGAACAAATGCTAGAGACTCTGATGATCAGTGTAGACCTTATATGACACACCGTACAAGTAGTGCCTCCAAATCTTAAGCGCATGTACAATAGCTGTCAAATCCAAATTATGAACATGATAGTTCTTCTCATGGGTTTTCAACTGATGAGATTCATAGGCAATCACCCTATCATTCTGCATCAAAACTACACCAAGTCCAATACGCCAAGCGTCACAACACACAGTATAAGGCCCCAAACATGTGGGAAACACCACCACTGGAGCTGTAGTCAAAGCAATCTTTAGCTTCTGAAAGCTCTCCTCGTGCTCATCTGACCACCTGAAAGACACACTCTTCTGAGTCAACTTGGTCAATGAAGCTGTAATAGATGAAAATCCCTTAACAAAGCTGCGATAGTAGCCCGCCAAACCCAAGAAACTCCGAATCTCCATAGTTGAAGTAGGTCTAGGCCAATTTTGAACTACCTCAACCTTCTTAGAATCCACATTGATACTATCACTAGACACAACATCACCCAAGATTGCAATTAAGTCCAACCAGAACTCACATTTTGACAACTTGGCATAAAGTTGATTATCCTTCAAAGTTTGAAATACTACTCTCAAGTGCTGCTCATGCTCCTCTCTACTACGAGAGTAAACCAAGATGACGTCAATGAACACAATCACAAAGGAAACCAAATAAGTCTTGACCACTCAGTTCATCAAATCCATGAAGTTGCTAGGGCATTAGTCAACCCAAATGACATCACCAAAAACTTATAATGACCATATTGAGTCCTAAAAGTTGTCTTAGGGACATCTGAAGCACTAATCTTTAGTTGATGATAGCTGTATCTCAAATCAATCTTAGAAAATACCTTGGTATCTTGAAGATGATCAAACAAATCATCAATCTGAGGCAATGAATACTTGTTCTTGATAGTAACCTTGTTCAGCTGCCAATAATCAATGCACATTCTCGTAGAACTATCCTTCTTCTTATCCAAGGAGAAACACTCAGTCTAATGAATCCTTATAAAGTAAATCCTACAACTGCTCCTTCAATTTCATCAATTCAGTTGGAGTCATATAGTATGGTGGGATAGAAATGGGCTGGGTGCCCAGAACAAAGTTAATACAGAAATCAATATCCCTATTGAGTGGCATACGCAGTAAATCCACTAGAAACTCTCTCACAACAGGTACTGAATTCATAGAATGAACCTCTGTACTAGAATCTCAGATATAAGCCAAGTATGCTAAATACCCCTTCTCAGTCATACGTCGAGCCTTCAAAAATAAAACCAAGAGAATCACGAGGCAACCAAGCTATACTTAGACGGGGATGGCCTTACATGGCATATATAGTTCTAGGTTGTTCCTTGAACTCTTCTATACATATTGATTCTTTCATATTCTATTCATGCCTTACATATCTAATACATTCTTTTTGTACTGACACCTTTTTGTCGGGGCACTGTATTTCATGCAGCAGGTCCAGGTAGAGCGTTTCACAGGCCTCCCCAATAGGTGGTTACTCATGTTCAATGGTCGATCGATAAGCTCCATGTCTCCCAAAGTTAGCCGAGTCTAGAGGTTTTGTTGTTGTATATAAACTGATTGTTGTATGTCTAGTATGTTCTGTATGGCCTTACCAGCCTTGATGTTGCCATGTTGATGTCTGTCTTTTGTGTGTATGTATGTATATATATATATGTTTTCTTCAGATTGATACATGATGTGGTTTTGTCGGCCTCAAATCATCTGTATGTCCTAGTTATGTGATTTTTGGTTGGTACAATCAGTCAAGTAGGGCAATGGATGCCAGTCTCGCCTCTCCAGATTTGGGGCTTGATAAACTGTGATGACCCGATAGGTCATCTTATATTTTAGAACCTTATTCTGCGTTACGAGGTCTCAAAAACCTCATCTTACCTTCCTCGATTTGTGTGCACAGTCCAAGTGTTCTTCCGAAAGGCTTATATGTTAAAAACTAATAAAAGAAGAATTTTTGCCTTAAAAATTAATTTAAGTTGACTTCGGTCAATATTTTTAGCAAACAGACCTGGATCCGTATTTTGATGGTTCCGGTGGGTCCGAATAAAAATATGGGACCTGGGCGTATGCCCGAAATCGAATTCGGAAGTCCCTAGCTCGAGTTATGGAGTTTTGTTGAAAATTGAAAGACTAAAAATTTAATGGTTTTAAGAATTTGGTTTATGTTTGGCCTTGTGGATATCGGGTCTGTATTTTGGTTCCAGAGTCCGGTACAGGTTCATTATAATATTTAAGACTATCTGTGAAATTTGGTGAGAAACGAAGTTGGTTTGACGTGATTCGGACGTCTGGTTGTGAAAATAGAGGTTTTAAAGCTTTCTTGAAAACTTCATTTGATTTGGTATTCAATTCGTAGTTTTAGGTGTTATATTGGCAATTTGATCGCGCGAGCAAGTTCGTATGATGTTTTAGGACTTGTGTGCATGTTTGGTTTAAAGCCCCGAGGGTTTAGGTGAGTTTCGGATAGGCTACCGGATGTTTGGACATAGAAAATCTGGTATTTTTGCTGCTGCAGCTGTTCTGGTGTGTTCTTCTTCGCTTTCGCGAAGATACTCTCGCGAACGCGAAGGGTAAGCTGGTCAAGGTGAGTTTTTCCTCTTCGCGAACGTAGATTGATAGGGGCTTTACCCTTCGCGAACGCGACCGGCTCATCGCGAACGCGTAGCATTTGGGACATGAGGGAGGGGGTCAGACTTTCCTTCTACGCAAACGCGTGCACGGGCTCACGAACGCGGAAAGTCAGGGGGCATAGCCTTCGGAAACGCGGTGAGGGTTTCGCGATTGCGTAAGCCTAGCAGGGTAGCTCTTCGCGAACGCGACAGTGTCCTCGCGAACGCGATGAACATTGTCGCCCAGTTCATAAAACAGTCCCAAAACGGGACTTAAGCCATTCTTTCACATTTTCAAAAGCTAGACGGCCTAGAGGCAATTTTCAAAAGACATTTTCTTTCCCAAAGTGTTAGTAAGTGATTCTAAACCACATTCTTTTAATTACCCATTACATTTTATGAATTTTCAACCTAAAATCTAAGGTTTTCATGGTGGAGTTGGGTATTTTTGGGTAGAAACTAAGGATTTTGAAATTTGGAAATTTAGACCTCAAATTGAGGTCAGATTCTAAAACCAATTATATATCCGGGCTCGGGGGTGAGTGGGTAAATAAATTTTGGTCCGAACCTCGAGTTTTAACCAAGTGGGCCCGGGGTCGATTTTTAACTTTTGGGGGGGAAGTTTGGGAAATATAAATTTATGTAATGTAATTGATTCCTTTAGCAATATTTGATATTATTGAGTCATTTTTGAATAGATACGAGTGGTTTGGAGGTGGATTCTAGAGGAAAAGTTGTGATTGAGTATTGAGTGGTCTTCGGAGCGAGGTAAGTGTCGTGGTTAACCTTGGCTTGAGGGATTAGGTATTATTCGCTTATTTGCTACGTGTTTGTATGTTGAGTACAACGTATAGGTGAGGCGACGAGTACCTATGCGTTGTTGTCGAGTCATAACATGTGAGTGAGTCTTATTATCGTAATCGTGGTATTCCTTGATCATATTGTTCATGATTAGACTAGCTATTCGTTATGTTGAACAATTCTTATTATGTTTTACGGAAATTGGTATTGATTGGGTATTGACTCAAAGTTGAGGTTAGTAACGTGGAATTGAATGTTGAAGTAAGACTTGTTCTTGATATTTCTATCTCCCTATTGTTGTTGTTCATTATCTTGGTAAGGGAGAGTGTTAAAGCACGAAGAGTGATGTCGTGCAACATTTTGTGAGTGAGTGTTAATGCACGAAAGGTGATGCCATGCCATGTTATGAGAGAAAGTTAATGCACGAAGGGTGATGCCGTGCCGTTTCTCTTGTTTGTTATGGTGAGGTTGAGAGTAAAAGCACGAAGGGTGATGCCGTGCCGTTTCTCTTGTTTGTTATGGTGAGGTTGAGAGTAAAAGCACGAAGGGTGATGCCGTGCCGTTTCTCTTGTTTGTTATGGTGAGGTTGAGAGTAAAAGCACGAAGGGTGATGCCGTGCCGTTTCTCTTGTTTGTTATGGTGAGGTTGAGAGTAAAAGCACGAAGGGTGATGCCGTGCCGTTTCTCTTGTTTGTTATGGTGAGGTTGAGAGTAAAAGCACGAAGGGTGATGCCGTGCCGTTTCTCTTGTTTGTTATGGTGAGGTTGAGAGTAAAAGCACGAAGGGTGATGCCGTGCCGTTTCTCTTGTTTGTTATGGTGAGGTTGAGAGTAAAAGCACGAAGGGTGATGCCGTGCCGTTTCTCTTGTTTGTTATGGTGAGGTTGAGAGTAAAAGCACGAAGGGTGATGCCGTGCCGTTTCTCTTGTTTGTTATGGTGAGGTTGAGAGTAAAAGCACGAAGGGTGATGCCGTGCCGTTTCTCTTGTTTGTTATGGTGAGGTTGAGAGTAAAAGCACGAAGGGTGATGCCGTGCACTTTCCTTTACTGTGTTTACTTGTTTCTTTCTATTTAAGATATATCGATTGATCATGTTCTCATTCCTGTTGCGATTCCTTGCCTGTAATCCCCTCAGCATGTCCCCTTCCCAATATTTCTTGCCTTGCCTCTTTAGTTGTTGTTATTGTTGTATATATTGATATATATTACACATGTTTATTTGTAGGTGTTTTGTCCTAGCCTCTTCACTACTTCGCCGAGGTTAGACTCAATACTTACCAGTACATGGGATCGGTTGTACTGATACTGCACTCTGCACTTTCTGTGCCGATTTTGGTACCGGCTCGGGTTGATCGAGATTTTAGTTGTTGGACCCGCTATCCGGAGATTCAAGGTAGATCTGTCGACGTTCACAGACCTTGAAGTCCCCGTCTATCTTTTATGTTTTACCGTTTCTTTCATTCAAACAGTTGTATTCTTTCAGACACCTTACTTGTAGCTAAATCTTAGTAGTTCTGTGACTCCAGATCCGGGTGGTAGTAATTAATGCAGTTTTTATATTATTCCACACTCACTACATTTTATCTTAGCTAATTTGCTGTTATTTACTAAATAAAAAAAGGATTGGTTTAATGATTCTCTAACGTTGGCTTGCCTAACAAGTAAAATGTTAGGTGCCATCACGGTTCCGACGGTGGGAATTTCGGGTCGTGACACAAACTTGGTAGCAGATTTAGGTCTGTATCCTAGGGAATCTACAAGTCGTGTCCAGTAGAGTCTTTCTTATGGGTGTGTTGTGCACCACACTTGTAATTAGGAGGCTATCGGGCATTTAGTGATGGTCACCTTTCTTTCATCCTTTAGACCGTGCGGTAGATAAGAGTCGTAAGAATTCGAGAAGAGTCATAAGAATTTGATTCCTAATCCATGCCTTTTTTTGTGTTACAAAAATTCCTACAACTAGAAAAACGACTGCTAGCCAGAGGCCGAATATGACTGTGGGAGAAGGTACAAGTAGAGTGCCACCTGCCAATGTTGGTGAGAGTGAGGTCCAGAGCAAGATGCCCTCTTAGACAGCTCTAACTCTGCTAGCACCAGAGGAGCTTAGAGAGGCCCCGACACCTTCAGTTCCTCCACCTGGTACATCAGACCAGGATATTCGAAGTGTGGTACAATTGTTGACTTGGTTAGTGGCTTCACATACTCAGTGCTAGATGAGAGCAAGTCCTACTTCTGGACATTCAGAGAGGTCGGGTAGTTTGAGAGTTCAGAAGTTCATTAATTTGGACCCCCTAGTGTTACAGGGTCTAACCCAAATGAGGACCCTCAGGACTTCATTGATCAGCTTTAGAGGACACTCAGAGTGATGCATGCTACTGAGACTGAAGTAGTAGAGTTGGCATCATACAGATTGAAGGATGTGTTGTGCTATGGTGTTGCACCCTATTTTGCACACGCCAAAACAAACTACAACTTATAGTACTCTACAAGGTTAATTAAAGTTTAGAGTCGCCACCTAGTATTTAACGTATACTAGGACACCTATACTACACGACGTAATATACACTTCAACTATGATCTGTGAAACCATTGAGATTCTAGGTATGGGTTCAAGTTATCTCAAGAGAAAGGTGTTAGTCATCCCTCAAGATCCACAAAATGTGGTTCCTGTGGACTCAATCAAACAAGAGAGGGAGGTTCCAAGATAATTAACAAATGCTCACAATTGTTGCGAAGAATAAAAGAATGATTAACGTGTACTCAAATGAATAGTAATTATATTAAATATGTAATGAATTATGTACGGATGAAGTATGCAAGTACTGTTTTTTGTGTTTTTGAAATGAAATGATCAATATATATTGACTCGTATGAAATATATGTAAAGTGGACATGGGAATCGTATTTCAAAAGATAAGCTGAGTATAAAGTGAGTTCTATATAGGAATAGCAAAATATTTGACAAATATATGTGTAACAAAGTGCAGTATGTGAAAGAATTAAAAAAGATATTAAAGAATGATATTTTAGTGTGATTTGAATAATATGAAAAGAATTGCACCTAAAGACGCATGTTACCACAAAGTGTTTGAATAAAATCTTGAACTTACAAGAATAAACTTGAAAAGAAAAGACTCATAATTGGAGTTTAAAAGTTTAGGTGGATGACCACAACAAGAAGAAACTTATACTAAAGGATAGAGAGAAAAGGGGGAAGAGTATTTATTTGTACATGAGCAGATATTTAACAAGTAATTCGAACCCAAGAGTGCTGAAAGAATTATCTCAATGTATAATGAGCAAATTAAAAGAACTATTTTGATGATTAAAGAATGAATGTGAAGAATGTGTCAAATTGTTTGACATAGAAAACTATTGTATCAATATGAAGAAGTGATCGCGCTAAAAAATAATGAGTCATCATTCAATAAGTAACCAAGACCACCTTTAGAGTCATGGTCTTGAAATACAAATTGTGTGAACCGAGCCCAAATGACTACAAAGCCCAAGTTTCTCAAAGAACAACATAATAATCCAATTAAAGCTTCTTTACAAATTATGTTTACTCAAAATGTATTAATTGAAGAGTAATTTACATATAGGGAGATTCGAAAAGCATGCCAGTATAACCTTAAGAAAATACGTTAAAATAATTTATTTTTATTTTCATGAAAAAAAGAGGATGACATGTTTTATTTTAGGTATACAACTAACCTAATTGATTATGTGTATGACAATTCTAATTGATCGACCAAGTTTTAAAATATATTTGCAAACCTAAGTATTCATACAAATTGTGTGAATTATCTAATATACGACATTACAAGTTAACTGGATTATTTACTAAATTCAATTCACCCTAAGTGTTTGGCAAGTAGGTAAACACCAAAGCAAACAACCAAACACGACATCTATTTACTACTTTACTATACTTTACGTTTTGAGTACATCCGAGAATGGGAAGTACAAAGCGGAAAATTTGGTGGTCTTCGTCTTTCCAAAGCGTTTTCGTATAAAGTACCTCGCAAGATAAGAGAAATGAATATATTAGCAAAAAATACAATATAAAAGATTAATTGAAATGATTTTTGTTTTAAAAATGTTTTTGTAAAATTGCTCTTAGAAATAATTTTGAAAAGGTTCTTGTTTTTGAAAGATTGTTTAAAAAACATATTTTGGGAAATTATTTTTTGGAAAATGGTTTTAAAATAATATAGAAAAATCTTTTTTGAAAATGATTTAAAAAATATTTTTGGAGGCTCGAATGGTGTATGCCATATAACAATAAAACATTAAAACACGAACGTCGACTTGGTAGCAACTCCGGTGGCCAACCGTGTTGCCTTCCAAAGCGCAGAACGTCGCATTCTCGTCTTTTATTTTTCCTTTGGCTTTCGTCATCGCCTCATAAATATATTTGGTTCTAGATCCGAGAGACGGTGTAGTAGCTTATCCTATATCAGACAAAAATCATCACAAGGCCTCAAAAAATTTATTCTCATCAGCCCAGTATTACATCTGCGACATATCAGTAAGTAATCCGACAATAGGTATGAACAAGCAGTCAAACAAGGTCGAAATGATCACAGTACGGCGAGGATGAACAATTCTAAGCTTTCAGATTTGCACATTTTTATCAAAAACAGTCAAGCGAAATAACTCAGCAATGGTGTTAGTAATGGTATAAAGTTCTATGTTAATAGACGAAAAATCCAGTCGGTCCAGTGAAGATAAAAAAGAATCCAAATAGAGGCAAATGGAGTCCTTCGACAGATCAGCCGCAACAAACAACCAAAGACGAGAGAGACAGTTTCCGGAATATCCAACCACAAACGAGGTTGCCGGAGTCCCATGGAGGTCTTCCGGAACTAAGCAACAACAATACCAAATTATTTACCAGAAAGGGCCAAACCAACAAAAATCAGTTACAAATGAAAGTATTAACAAAAGACATGCTAACATAATAAGAGATAACATAGAGGAGCTCGAGTCAGACGAGGCCGCCTTTGCTGCCCTGCCATCAGTGTGGAAAAATGCATCCCGGACAGAGTCGTCGAGGTTCAGATGCATGTTATTGATGCAGGTTTTCAGGCCATATGATGTGGGATTGCTCGAGGAGGGGCGAAGGTTGTAGGGCTCATCCGACTGTGTCAGTAGCATCTTCATCATTAACAATGCATCCTTTAGGGAATTGTCCACAGGCACCAGCCGACCGAGGTAGAGGTAGAGAAGGAGCATCTAGTTTAGGCGGTACCTAGAATCGCATTTATGCCTTAATGGGTTGACAGGATCTGAAGTCGTTACCAGACGTTATTATAGGTATATTGTCTGTCTCCTTACATGATGTTTATGCATTGATAGATCTAGGATTTACTCTGTCATATGTCACTTTGTTTGTCGATGATAAGTTCGGGATAGATATGTAAGCCATTTGTTGTATCTACGCGAGTTGGTGAATCAATTATTGTTAGGCAGGTCTATCTAGGTTGTGCAGTGATAATTTGTAGTTGTCATACCGCAACTGATCTAGTTGAGCTAGAAATGGTGGATTTCAATGTTATCATGGGCATGAATTGGCTAGCATCTTCTCATGCCATGCTTGATTGTCGCACGAAGGTTGTTAGATTTCAATTTTCAAGTGAGCCAGTCCTGGAAAGGGTAACGCTATCCCCCTTAAGGGTAGGTTTACTTCCTACCTTAAGGCGAGGAAGTGATATCTAAGGGGTATATCTATCATCTAGTTCGAAGTAGAGATTTGGATGCAAAACCACCAACTCTTTAGTCTATTCCAGTGGTTAGTGAATATCTAGACGTGTTATCGGAAAAAACTCCTAGGTATTCCTCTAGAGAGGGAGATTGTGTTATACCCCATGTTTTCGTACGTAAAATTATGCCATAAGAAAATTGGTGAAAGCTCGGAAATGAGATATTACATCCCGCATTTTCGTACGTTAAAGTTTTGTCGCAAGTTAATCAACGTAAGTTCGGGAATGAGATTATTTTGAGATTATAAGCATTATGCTATTTCAAACAAGTGATGACTAAATTCGTGAAGTTGAGAGGGTAAACAAGTCAAAGAAAATAAATTTCGTCGAGGTTTGACATTTTGGGATACAATACGGCCCGAGCTAAAATACTCGGTATTTATGGACTAGTACCATACAAGGTACCCCATGGCCATGATAGTAAGGTGTATAAGGTGTGTTAAAAATGAGTAGTATATTAAGTAATTTGAGATAATTCTTAATTATATGGGTAATTGGTTAATTATTGATTAATGGAAGATTAACAAGTTGATTAAGGAATTGTGGATAATTAACTAAGGTCTTTGGATGAGCTCAAGGTGTAGAAACGTGGCAGCCAATTATGTTCCAATTAATGACTCTTAATGTCACATGAAAGGTGGCAAAATTTGAAGAAATTATTGGCCAACTAAGCCATCAAATGGGGCCCACTCCCAAAGGTTAAGAAATCCTTTCTAAGTCATTTTGTAAATCTCTACAATAACAAGAAAGCTTCAGACAAACACATAGAAACATTACCATCCAAATCACTTTCTAATCCAAGAAACATAGCAACTTTAATTCACTTTCCAAATAGCAACGTTGTTGCAAAATTCTTAAGAAAAGGTTTCGACCAAAATTTTCTTTGCATAAGCAACGTGATTGCTTCGAGCTTTTCATACGACTTATTTTGTGTTTTGTCGCAATTAACGTGTGTTAGAGGAATTATCAAGAGAATCGACTCAGGTATGTTAAGGCTATCCCTTCTTTCCTTTTGGCATGATCTATACGACACAAACAAAACGAGCAAATGCACAACTTCCATAAATGACTCTATTCATAGAAATGCTAGAGATGCTTATATTCTTGATTTCCCACATATCCTATTATTCTATCGTCTGTTCATGGGTCTCAGAGAATACGTAAGTTGATAAAGTTTGTTTTATGATATTAATCAGAGATATAATGGTCTTATGACGTACCGAGAGATTTTATTGACGTACTCCTCATGCATTGCATTAATTTATACATGTACATTAATACATGACCAGACGGAGTTATATACGTGTATATATGTATATTATATGCATATGGGATATGGGAAAAGGTTACGGTGTTATATACGCACCACCATCTGATCAGCTGGTATACGTTGATGATTTGCCCACAGTGACCGAGATGATATGACGGGATGCCTTCACAGGCTTGATGATGTTATGAACACCTGTACCTATGCACGACATGACATACATACGCATATGCATGACACTATGAGTATTTCATTATTTACAGAGTTATTCAGACTTACATGTCGAGTCTCTTACTCCATATTTCTCTCATGTCTATTATTTAGTGATTTTCATTCCTTACATACTCGGTACATTATTTGTACTGACGTCCCTTTTGCCTGGGGATGCTGCGTTTCATGCCCGCATATTCTGATAGACAGGTCGAGAGTCCTCTAAGTAGGCTATCAACTCAGCGGAAGATATTGATGCACTCCTTTGCTCCGGAATTTCTTAATTGGTCAGTATGATTAGTACATGTATTGGTTGGTACGGCGGGGTCAGTCCCGACCTTTATGATAAGTATGTACTCTTAGAGGCTTGTAGATAGATGTCATGTGTACAGATATTTATCTGGCCTTGTCGTCGTATATTTATAGTATATAATGGATCATGTTGGCCTTATAGGCCCGTATGTCACAAGTATAAGTTTCTATATCAGGTTGGGACATTCTATGTCGGGTATTCCCTCATGTTTACTCTGGTTGTATCATGACACGCCTTCTGGCCCACCTATCTATGATTATGTAATTAGAAAGATACGTTACGTTGGTTCTCGATTGAGTAAGGTACCGGGTGCCCGTCACGGCTCATCGGTTTGGGTCGTGACAAAAGTGGTATCAGAGCAGTTCTGTCCTAGGGAGTCTACAAGCCGTGTCTAGTAGAGTCTTGTTTATGGGTGTGTCGTGCACCACACTTATAAGCAGGAGGCCACTGTGCATTTAGGACTGTCACCCTTTCTTCTTACTCTAGGTCGTGTGGTAGAGCTCAGTTGTAAGAATTCAAATTCCTAACTTCTATTTTATTCGTAATAAGATGATACCTACATCTAGAAAGACGGTTGGTAAAAGATATGGCTATGGAAGAGTTGAGTCAGAGGAACTCGACTTTGCATCATACTTATGATAAGTAAATGTGAGGTCTTCAGCAGATCATGTGCGTACTGAAAGGTGTAAGCCTCTTGATAAGGAGCCTTGAGGAAAGAATACCTATCCACCTTTATGGTGAAAGACAATGAGAGATTCAGAAGATAAATACAAATTTCAACAAGCAAAAGAAGCAAGATGAAGAAGGGTACAAGGCGCCCAGTTAATGAAGGTTAACAATGTTTATAATTCAGGCAGAGGAATATAAGCTTTTTGAATTATATTCAACAGTAACAGAGGTATGTACAATTGGCCTCACCTATCTCAGTTATTCTCTATGGGGGCTAATAGGTGTAGTTTAAGAAAAGGACGAAACATCAGGATCCGGCTGGGGTTAGAGTAACCCAAAATGGTGAATGAATTGTTTATGTTAGTTGACATTTCCGAAGGATATTACAAATTTGCTAATAGATCTTCTTGTGAGAAACCCAGATGGTGCACTCTAGAATATTACAATTAGATGTGAATACTAGCATGATCAAAAAACAATTCAGAAATAGGAACTGAAAGCCTGGAAGGGATAAATATTACCTTAGTGTGACTCTCGTCCCTAGTAGAGCGAGGACGTTGAGCAAACCGAAGAGCCGATGGATAAAGCGAGGGGAGCAAAAAGCAAAAGAATGTCTTGTTGAAGTTTTCACAAGAAAGGGATAGGCAGAAATATTAGCAGAGTAATGAGAAGAGAGATAAGGAAGAATTATGAGTAAGATGCGATACATGGATGACAACGGTAGATCAAAAAGATGACGGTAATACCGGGTCCATAGTCAGGTGAAGAAAGAGATGAGAGGTGATAGACCTTAAGATAACAAAAGAGTATAGGCCATGAAGTCATATCCTCATTTCGAGAAATAAGTTCGTGACTCTAACGTGATTACAAATAGGAAAAGCTAGACCCCAAAATAATAGAGATCAGTATGGGCAGGTGAACAAGATAAAGTAAATATGAATTAAGGATTTAGTGAATTGATAAATGGTCGACATCATGAGAATTTGAGATTTCGTACAGGCAATAATAGAATGGACAACAGAAGAAGATTCATGAGAAATTAAGAAAATGGTCATTCAGGAAGACGCTTCCCTAAAGTAAGCAATGTGAGCAAAGTTAAGCTTAAGAGACTGTATGTGCCAGTTATAGTAATTGTCACCTCGCGAGTAAGGAATTTTGTTATCCTTAGTACAGAAGGATTACCTCAAGGAGAGTAAGGGTCATCGATGATGTGAAAGGACGCCAAAAAAGAAGAGGTAGAACATCTATAGGCAGATTGTCGTAGCTCCAACTCTTAGTACTCCCCTAAAGGGGGGAATATGAAGTGACGTGATATTAAGTCAGAATTAAGTGGTTCTAGTAACTATGGAATGGTAAAGGAAGAATGCGACAAAAATAAGAAAGGGATGAAATTGCACTTATCCAAATCCTACAGATATGCTACGATTCCAGAACATTATGCAAACACGGTGTCAAGGAAAGGTAGTAAGGGTTCCTGCCTGGGATGTTATTGATAAATAAGGAGCCAGTGCGAAAGGTAAGTTAAGACAAAGGAAATAAATCAAGAAAGATTACGCGGAACATTGATATGAGAATGGGCCAACGAGTAGTTGGTAGTTGATTCGGGAAGAGCCTAGTTATGGCTAAACAGGAGGTTACAGATGAGTCAGCAGATCGTGCAGGATAAATATGGTAAAACCCAATATAGTGAATTCAGCCTCGCAGTAATGTCATTGTAATACTTGAGAAATATTCAGATAGGAGTTAGGGTAGTTAAAGGTATCGTATGAATGTTATGGAAATAAAAGAGAGTGCCACTGGGAAGACAGTCAAAATATCAGTTCAGAAGCAACCCTACAAGCACGAGGGCGTGGAGGTTAGAACTACGGATAATTATAGGTGAGTACAAACATCAAGAATTCTATCGGGTATGCGATGTAATAAGCTCGCAGCTTTACAAGAGTTAAAAGGTCTTCCATAAGTACTACAACGAAAGACTAACTGAGGAAATAAGAAAGAAGGCTTCAACCTAAACATGGTAACTCGAAGGAGAAAATAAATGGTCATGTAAAAACAGTCTCACTACAATATTGTATGCACGCTACATAAAAAAATTGGCACCTACCGTGGCTAACGAACGGGAAGTATAGTCAAAAGTAATATTCGAGATCATATGAGTTGCACGAAAATTCTGGCATGTGTGGGAACTAAGATAAGCTAAGTATGCACGCAACAAGGAGGCAGAAGACCAGGAAAAGTAATAGCTTATGTTTAAAGAAATTTGAGAAGGAATGAAAGGAACTATTCGATCAATGATCCAGAGTTTGTTACGTTATGAATGCACTTGCGATTTCGGAGTATACATATATGTTGACAATCATACAACCGTAGAAGACTCTAATATAAGTTAAAAGGAAGAATTGAGTCCAGGTCATAGACAAAGAATTGAATTGTTAGAAGATTATATCCTGGATATTCTATAGCGCCCATGAAGGACTAAAGTAATAGCTAATACTATGAGCCACAGATCGGAAGATAGCTTAAGCCTACACGAAAGTTGATCAAAGGGAAGAGGAAACTAAATAGTTACATCAACTAAGTAAATTAGGAGTCTGATTATTGGACCTAGAAAATTATAGAAATCGTGATCGAGAACATTGCAGGACCAACCTTAATATCAGAGGTACAAGAGAGACAGTACAACAACCATAGTCTATAACAGCTCTACGATAAAGCCAGTTAGAAAAGTAACAGCCTTATAAGAAGTCAGTATGAAGCTCCCACCGGATTGTAGTATTATAATAAAGCTCCAAGTTGTGGATGTGAATCATACCTATGTGGAAGGGAGGTTATGAAAGAGATGCAAGATGTGATGCGAAATTTTAAGGTAAGTAAGGTAAAGGTGCACAACGTACGAGATACTCAAATGCAGAAGACTGTGAATAGTCCATACTTCGGATAGAAGGCAAGAAGCACGGGGATTCAGTATCCAGGAATGATAGCAGCATCGTCAATGGTATATTTTCCAGTCTATGGTTTCTAGGTACCGAGAGATCTAGCCAAGAGAGTAAAGAAGAGTTAGATACGATGAGATGTCTCGCTTGATGTTCCAGAATAATACAAGGAAATCTATGGTGCAAGCAAGATTGCGAGCAGTATAAATGGATATATGTAGGTCGCAAGCTAAAGTATGATAGAGCAACAAGGTTGTAGGAAGACAAGAGTAAGAACAAGAAAGGGTGAGTGAGAAGGTGACGAGAATGAATAAGTTTTCGAGATTAAGCCCATGAAAACAAGAGAGTTGATGGGTTCTCTAAGTAATAGAAGGCTCGGTATAGCCTGAATAAAATCAAAGGAGTCTAAGACTAGTAGCATTTAGAAGAGATGGAATGCTGCCCTGGTCGTGAAATGAAGGTGTAATTGTGACAGATAAAAGATAACATTTGAGCCTTTGATTGAATAATGATTTGAAGGAAAAAAAGGAGAAAGAGAAAAGATTTCGTGGACGGCACGAGATCAGAATACCCCCATAAGGTGAATCACATCGAGATACTATGCAAAACGATTATGGAAATAACTTCAAATATTCCTCGATGCAACATAAGCCCTAGTGGCAAGGTTTTACGTAAGAAGTTTCAAGTTATCAGTGGTATATTGTAGATCAATATTGAGGCAAATCATAATGGATGGACAAAAGTCACAAAGTATGAGTTGAGATTAGGTCGTCATTCTTCAGATGAACAGTAACGAGGAAGCATTAAAGGACTTAGATTTATACATATGGGATAAGCAACAAGAGTAAGTTGGAATTTGATAGCAGACCTCTGCAACGATAAATCGAAGTAAGAATTATGGTATAGTATGGCCTACTTAGATGTAGTAAAGCTAATTACGCCCAGAGGGACAGGTTGACATAATTTTGGATATGTTTATAAAATGAAGCCTAGAGATTGGCTAAAAGCTGGAGGAAGGAGAAGAGAAGAGTCGCATAGGCGCACATACAAAGTTAGAGTCATAAAGGCTGCATGATAGAAGATAGCAACAATTACGAGATTAGAAGGATTCCGACTACAAGTCGTGGTGTGAGAAAGAGGCTTAAAGGGGGGAATGCCCTTGCCTTTGGGATTCATTCACAGAAGAGTTGCCTAAATGGCAAGAAGAGTATTAAAGTATTCGCAAGAGCTATGGGTTATGAGAATGATAAGTGCATCAGTCAACATTTGAGGACGAATGTTCCAAAGGGGGGAATGATGTTACGCCCCATATTTTCGTACGTTAAAGTATGCCATAAGAAAATTGGTGAAAGCTTGGAAATGAGATATTACATCCCGCATTTTCGTACGTTAAAGTTTCGTCGTAAGTTAATCAACGTAAGTTCGGGAATGGGATTATTTTGAGATTATAAGCATTATGCTATTTCAAATAAGTGATAAGTAAATTCGTGAAGTTGAGAGGGTAAGCAAGTCGAAGAAAATGAATTTCGTCAAGGTTTGATATTTTGGGATAAAATACGACCCGAGCTAAAATACTTGGTATTTATGGACTAGTACCATACAAGGTACCCCATAGCCATGATAGTAAGGTATATAAGGTGTGTTAAAAGTGAGTAGTATTTTAAGTAATTTGAGATAATTTTTAATTATGTGGGTAATTGGTTAATTATTGGTTAATAGGTGATTAACAAGTTGATTAAGGAATTATGAATAATTAACTAAGGTCTTTGGATGAGATCAAGGTGTAGAAACGTGGCAGCCAATTATGTTCAAATTAATGACTCTTAATGTCACATGAAAGGTGGCAAAATTTGAAGAGATTATTGGCCAACTAAGCCATCAAGTGGGGCCCACTCCCAAAGGTTAAGAAATCCTTTCTAAGTCATTTTGTAAATCTCTACAATAACAAGAAAGCTTCAGCCAAACACATAGAAACGTTACCATCCAAATCACTTTCTAATCCAAGAAACATAGCAACTTTAATTCACTTTCCAAATAGCAACATTGTTGCAAAATTCTTAAGGAAAGGTTTCGGCCAAAATTTTCTTTGCATGAGCAACGTGATTGCTTCTAGCTTTTCATATGACTTGTTCCGTGTTTTGTCGCAATTAACATGTGTTAGAGGAATTTTCAAGAGAATCGACTCAGGTATGTTAAGGCTATCCCTTCTTTCATTTTGGCATGATCTGTACGACACAAATAAAACGAGCAAATGCACAACTTCCATAAATGTCTCTATTCATAGAAATGCTAGAGATGCTTATATTCTTGATTTCCCACATATCCTATTATTCTATCGTCTGTTCATGGGTCTCAAAAAATACGTAAGTTGATAAAGTTTATTTTATGATCTTAATCAAAGATATAATGGTCTTATGATGTACCGAGAGATTTTATTGACGTACTCCTCATGCATTGCATTTATTTATACATGTACATTGAACCATGACCAGATGGCGTTATATACGCGTATATATGTATATTATATGTATATGGGATATGGGAAAATGTTACGGTGTTATATACGCACCACCACCTGATCAACTGGTATACGTTGATGATTTGCCCACAGTGGCCGAGATGATATGATGGGATGCCCTCACAGGCTTGATGATGTTATGAACATCTGTACCTATGCACGACATGACATACATACGCATATGCATGACACTATGAGTATTTCATTATTTACAGAGTTATTCAGACTTACATGTCGAGTCTTTTACTCCATATTTCTCTCATGTCTATTATTTAGTGATTTTCATTCCTTACATACTCGGTACATTATTTGTACTGACATCCCTTTTGCCTGGGGACGCTGCGTTTCATGCCCGCATGTCCTGATAGACAGGTCGAGAGTCCTCCAAGTAGGCTATCAGCTCAGCGGAAGATATTGATGCACTCAATTGCTACAGAATTGATTAATTGGTCAGTATGATTAGTACATGTATTGGTTGGTACGGCGGGGTCAGTCCCGACCTTTATGATAAGTATGTACTCTTAGAGGCTTGTAGATATATGTCATGTGTACAGATATTTGTATGGCCTTGTCGTCCTATATTTATAGTATATAATGGATCATGTTGGCCTTATAGGCCAGTATGTCACAAGTATAAGTTTCTATATCAGGTTGGGACATTCTATGTCGGGTATTCCCTCATGTTTACTCTGGTTGTATCATGACATGCCTTCTGGCCCACCTATCTATGATGATGTAATTAAAAAGATACGTTATGTTGGTACTCGGTTGAGTAAGGTACCGGGTGCTCGTCATGGCTCATCGGTTTGGGTCGTGACAGATTGATTTTGGTATTGATGTACTTCCAGACACCCAACTGATATCTATCCATCTTTACCGAATGGCTCCTGCCGAGCTGAAGGAATTGAAGGAGCAATTTAAGTATTTGCTGGAGAAAGGCTTTATCAGGCCTAGTACTTCGTCGTGGGGTGCACCAGTATTGTTCGTACGTAAGAAATGTGGTTCGTTGAGGATGTGCATCAATTAACGGCAGCTGAAAAAGGTTACCATAAGGAATACATATCTGCTCCCAAGGATCGATGACCTATTTGATCAGTTACAGGGTGCCTCTTCATTCTTGCCTTTAACTTCCTTTCTTCATATCCTTAGTGGCTTCCAAATCATCTGCTTCTACTAATCCTGCTACTTCTCCTTGTCACACTATTATAGTTGATGATTTTCCCTCTACAGTAGCTCTGGTTAGGAATAAAAGAAGGGGAGGAAGGTTTTATAGCCTTGGTTCTATGGTAAATAGAAATAACTTTTCTTCTGTTAAAGGGAGTTCTTCAAAATCTGATTCTTCTTCCAAAGCTAGAACTTCTTCTACTTATAAGTCTTCTTCCAAGGGTAAAGCAAAGGTCGATAATGAACCCTTAGTCGAACTCTTAATATATGAGATTGTTCCTCAAGAATTTAACTTTGTTGCCGATTGTCTAGAATGGAACAATAACATAAACAAAAGAGAAGGTCGTAATGAGCCTATTGACTTTTAACCTAATCATCAAACCTTGTCATCTTCCCCTTGTTCATTGAGAGTGCCGATGGAGATCTAATTTTCCTATCGAAGCCCCTGCTGAAGACGATCTAATAACCAACTATCGTGAATGTTATTCATTTGTCCACACTTACTCCTTGGCACATAAAGACTTTTGAAGATTCATCTCAAAGGAAGGATCCCTAATAACTTCCTTTAAACGTCTCTTTTTCCATTATGCAACCCCATTTTCTCGGGTTCGAACCTGCAATAGACCTGGTGATCATCGAATTCTATCGTTCAATGCGTGCTTGGATCAAATAGCCCCTATAGTTTGGAGGGAAGTAGCGTGCCTATGCTACTTGTCGAATTTGGTTTTAGCTAATTTTACTTTTCATCATATTCTTCATTTGTACTCCCCAAAACTTTTCCGTGCTGGAAGTTTCACACTTACGACAAGAAGTAAACGGGTTGTTGTTGGTCCTGAGGATGATCACGACTGAGGGTGGTACAATAGGTTCGTGGCTGTTCCAACTCAGGAGTTGGTGGGAGATGAGAATATTCCTTTTCTTGAAAAGTGGAACTTCAAACGCAAGTTTCCATCACTATCTTCAAATTTTGTTCTTTTTAATTAAAACTCTAATTTTTCCATATACTCATTTTGTAGCAACCATAGAAGTTTTTGGTAAAATCCCAGACTTCCGTGAGTGAGTGGCGTTGATGCTATCTTCCGCTCCCATGGATTAGAGTACTTGGATATTTCTTTCCAAAATGTTTTAATGGAAAGTGAAAACTCATGATAAATCATTTTCTTGCACCGTGCTTATTTTCGTGTTCATTTACTTTTCTTTTGTAACACTTCATTTTCGTGTGTAGGATTTGGAATCCGCGGTGCCCCTTCTTCCGATCCTACTATTAGACTTGATGTCAACACATCTTAGGAGAGTATCTTTTGTTTGTCCTCTTCAAAGAGAAAAGATAGAGAAATTCTTGCCTTTAAAGAAGAAGAGGAAGAGTAAGAGGAGGAAGATTCTTCAATCAAGAAGAAACCTCATTCAAGAAAGCAGGTTGTGTTGGAAGATGACTAGAATAATCCTCAAGCCCAACCTTCCGAAATAGTTTCATTTCATTTGGTTGAGGAACTAGAAGATAATGGTGATTTCAGTGGAAGAAACTGCTGAACTACCTTTGGTAACGATCGAGAGTTGAATTTGTTGATATTGGGTTCGAATTGTGATTTCGTGAGTTGGAATAACTCCGTTGTGTCATTTGGGATTTGCATGCAAATTTTGACACCATTTCGGGTTGATTTGATATGATTCGGCGCGAGTTGTAGAAGTTGAAAGTTTATAGTTCATTAAGCTTGAATTGAGGTGCGAGTCATGGTTTTGATGTAATGTTTCGAGATTTGAGGTCTCGAGTAGGTTCGTGTTATGTTTTGAGGCTTGTTGGTATGATTTGATGAGGTCCCGAGGGGCTTGGGTGTATTTTGAATCATTGGTTGAGAGACTAGTAAAATTAAGAAATTTGGAGCTTGTCCATGGTCAATATCGGGTCACGATGGCCTCTTCAGTATTTTGAGTGCGCGAGCAGGTCCGTAGCGTATTTTATCATTGAAATGCATATATGGTTTGTCTCCGGGAGGTTCCAGATGAGTTTCGGATCATTTCGGTGAAGTTTGGGATTGCTGGTGCTGGTACTTCGCAATTGCGAACTACTGCATTTGCGAACTTTTGGTCGTAATTGTGAACCTTGGTCGATGTTGCGAACATATGGTCACAATTGCTAACATCCGCAATTGCAAACTTTTGGTCGCAAATGCGAACATCCGCAATTGCGCACTTTTGGTCGCAAATGCAACATCTGCAGTTGGGTTAAGAGTTGGAATTTCGGGGTTTTAGCTCATTCTTTCATATTTTGAACGCTAGACTCGGTAGGAGGCGATTTGGAGAGGGGATTTTCATCTACAATCATTGGGTAAGTGATTTTGATCGATTTTCAACTATTTTACATCATTATATATGAGATTTAATATCAAAATTATGAGAATCAAAGGGGAATTTTGAGAAACTTTGTCTATGCTTTGAAAAATAAACATTTAGAATTTGAGAGTCGAACTAGGCTCGGATTTTGAAACAAAATAAATATATAGACTTGTGGGGTTATGGGTAGTCGGGATCTACCCTTGGACTCGGGTTTTGACCGTGTGGGCCCGGGGTTGACTTTTATTGACTTTTGAGAAATTGTGTAAAGATCATAGATTTATTTATTGGGATTGATTTCTCTTGCATTATTTAATGTTATTAAGTCGATTTTGGTTAGATTTGAGCCGAGCGGAGGTGAATTGTAAAAGAAAAGCTATTTTAGAGTATTGATTGAGGGCTTTGGAGGTAAGTACCTTGCCTAACATTGGGGGGGGGGGGGGGACCCC